>JAASFZ010000074.1:0-40370 GCA_023334075.1 Globisporangium nunn | reverse complement strand
ATTAGCGTCCATTACTGCCTCGCCGCCACCTCAGAACTGCCCACCGGGTATCCAGACGCACTCGTTGTGGTCCACGACGCACTTGACGACGTCTCGGCTCACAGCGTCTCGCTCGCTTCGAATGGGCGTCGCCAGCGTGCTCATGACGCTCGCCGGGTCCGCGCGCAGTGCCGCCACGCACGCGTCGATATGGCGCGGGTTCACGCCTGGCTCGTCGCCCTGGATGTTGACCACGATGTCGTACGTGCTCAGTTCGCACGGATCCATCGACTCCAGCACGTGCACGATGCGGTCAGTGCCAGTGGCGCAGGTGGGCGGTGTCAGCACCGCGTCGCCACCGGCAGCCGCGAGCACAAGCCGGATACGCTCGCTGTCGGTCGCTACCAGCACGCGGTCGAGCAACGCTGCGCCGCTCGCCGCCGCGTACGTGTGCTCGATCATTGTCTTGCCGAAGAACTCGACGAGCGGCTTGCCAGGGAACCGCGAGGACCCGAGCCGCGCCGGGATCACGCCCAGCGCCTTGAGCTTCATGCCGCACTCCGAGTAGGTACGAATCGGAGTGGGAGAATGAGCAGTGGTCATGAGCACTACTGCATGGTACGTGCACTTGTCATGGAGCGTCTATTGCTATTCACTAGACGCAAGGCGACTAGGGGATCCAGCACGTGCACCAATACGTCGCAGTCTCCGGAGCTGCTTCGCTTTGATTGCCATTCACGAGCGGCGGAGTCTGTGGGCGGCGTGTAGCGCCACCTCGAGGCTGCTCGCACCCATGCCTGATGCAGCAACACCACCACAAGTAGCGAGAGAACGTAGGAGGTGAGAACGCTTCGCTTACAAACTGCACGACGTTACTCCCAGCGTCAAGCTGCAGCGCTCTGCCAAAGTACCTGAGATCACGCCACGCACAGATACAGGCAGCGGGCCGTGGTCAACGCCGAGCGGACTCACGATGATGACGTCGCTGTCGAGCACCTCGAGCGCGCGAAGTACCAGCGGCGACTCGCTCAAGCGGGCTAGGCAGAGCAAGTGGAGACAAGGCATCGTCAAGAGAGAGAGAGAGAGAGAGAGAGAGAGAGAGAGAGAGAGGTGAGCTTCCGTTGCTCGCTACATCCATCGCTGTGCTGATCGGCCACTCACAGTTCCAGCACAGCACGATGGAGCTGCCGGCGTCCGCGCTCAGCAGCCACTCGAGGATGTCGCCCTCGGTGTTCGAGTCCCGACAGCTCACGCTCGTGCCGATAGAAGCGGCAGCGCTGTGGAGCTCGTGGAGGAGTTCGTGTTTGGGCTTATTCGTGCTTGAAAAAGTCACACAGCAGCAGCGATATGTTCACACGATTGTCAGTAGCTTCTCCCACTTCCTTCGCTTCGACAGAGTGCAGTGCGCACCCAACGGCGACGTCGCGGAGATAGCTGCACGGTCCCTGGAGGATGACGACGCTGTCTGCGCTACCCGCGCCAACATGCGTCTGCGGGAACGCATCGCGTGGCTGCTGTTGTTGCTGTTGCTGTTGCATCCACGCAGCAAAGTCTTCGACCGGCATGTGTGCATTGGTCGTCTCCGGCGCGGGTGTCGGCGAGAACGAATCGCTGCCAGCGCTGCGGTCATTGCCGTCACCAGCGTACTCCTCCAGCTCTTCGCCGAAAATCTCTGCCAGCTCTGCCGCCAGCCGCGAATGTCAGAGCGCACGTAGCTAGCGATCAAGCCAACGTGCATGCGGCAACTGATGAAGAAGGCGTCAGACCGACCTGCGTGCAGTCCCTGAAGTTCGCGCCGCAGTTCGATCTCGCGCTTGTTTGGGATGTTCGGCGAGGTTGTCGCCTTGCGGGCGCTCAGCGCGTCCGCCGCCGACGGGTGGAAGTGGATCTCGAATGGGTCATTCGGCGCCGCCGAGTAGCAGCGCCGCGTGCGCGCCAGCAGCGTCCACCGCCGGCGTATGAGCGCGGCCATGCTCGCCAAGCCTCCGATTCGTGTGGCCACACAAAAAAAGGAATATCCGAGTTTTGTTTCGGTTTTCGCCAGTCGGCAAAGTTGACACCAAGCAAAACCAAACAGCAGCATCATGAGCACCACAAGCGCGAGCGGCCCGCTGAGCGGCAAAGTGGCGGTCGTCACGGGCGCGTCCGGCGGCATCGGCGCGGCCATCGCCGCCAGCCTTGCAGGCGCAGGCGCGAAGGTGGCCCTGGGTGCGCGTCGCCTGGACGCGCTGGAGCAGGTGCGCGCGGACATCACGGCCAAAGCCGGCGCGAGCGACGCAGTAATTATCGTGCAGACGGACGTGACGATGCGCGAGGACGTGCGTGGCCGGCGTTTATCTATTTCCTCACAGCTTCGCTGTGTGCGGAGAACTGACTGCACCGGCGGATGATGGGGGGAAACAGCTGCGCAACCTTGTGAGCAAGGCGGAGGAGACCTTCGGCCCCGTCGACATCCTCGTGAACAACGGTGGGATTATATGTGTGGCCAAGCCGAGTGAACGTACTGCGCGACTCAGTTCGTTTGGGCGGTGTGATCGATAGCCGGCATGATGCCGTTCGAGCTGCTCAAGAACGTGAACCAGGACAGCTGGGACCGGGTGGGTCCCGAGTACTTGCAAAGGCTGGAGGCGAAGAGAACGCTTGGTGCTCACCGCGGTGTTATAACCATTTCGCACACGTGCAGACGATCGACATCAACTGCAAGGGCGTGCTCAACGGCATCGCGGCGGTGCTCCCCAAGATGCTTGAGCGCAAGACGGGCCACATTGTCAACATCTCGTCGGACGCCGGCCGCAAGGTCTTCGCTGGTCTTGGCGTCTACTCGGCGTCCAAGATGTTCGTGGAGGCTGTCTCGCAGGTGCGTCCCAGCTGAACTGAGCTGAGCTGCGAGGCATGTCTTGGATGGCTGTGCACCTGGCTACTTGATGCTCATCCATCCATGCTTCGCAGGCGCTGCGTCTCGAGAATGTCGGCTCGGGGCTTCGCGTTACCACCATCCAGGTATGTGCGTGTGTGCAGGTGCAACTGTCCGAGGTGCTTGGATGGCGGCTAACCAAACGTGTTGGACAACAAATAGCCTGGTAACGTCGCGACGGAGCTCGTGAACAACGGCAATGCGGCGTCGGGTGTCGACGAAGAAGCGATGAAGCTGTATGGCGAGCCCTCCGGTGCGTCCTTTGACCTCATCAGTTGCAAACAAGCGAGCTGGAGCCCTCAGTGTACTTATACTATTATCTGACATGGTGCTAACAAACATGCATAACTCGCTATGGGGAGCTACAGGATACGAGGTGCTCCGGGCGGAAGACATCGGCAACGCGGTCTTGTACGCGGTCACCCAGCCGCCGTACGTTGCCGTCAACGAGGTACTCATCGAGCCGCGCGATGAGCCGATTTAGGAGGAGACGCAGAGACCCTGCATGAGCGCCTCTAGCTCAGCCTCGATGCTGCGCACGGCGTTCTCGAGGATACTCAAATCGTAGCGCGTAGGAGTCAGACGACTTTCCGTGCTCTCTTGTCCGAACGCGCACAGGCAGCCGATTGGCAGACCACGCACGGAGATGCACGCGCCGATAAAGAACCGCATCTCCATTTGCTGCACCATCGGAATCCCCGCCGTCCGTGGATCCGCCAGGCAGTCCAGGATGACCAGCGGGTGGTGCTGCGGCTGCACAAGCACGAAGTCGCACGGTGTGTTGTGGCGCAGGTACTGATCGCACGACCGGAGCTTCGGGATCCCGACCGAGTGCTCGATCGACACGTGGTGCTCCTCAACGCGTGCAATGAACGCCGCCGACACCCCGAACGCTGAGGCCGCAACCTCGCAGCATTTCTTCATGAGCATCGGATCGATTAGCGTGCACGCTGGCGAGCACACCAAGCTCATGAGTTTCAGTCGCTGCATCTCTCGCGCTGGGTCGAGCTTCGGCAAGAAGTATCCTTCGTCGACATAGTAGCGATCCAGCAGCCCGAAGGTTGAGCTCGCGACAGATGTGCGCCGCACGCTCGAGCTCTCGCTATCTCTTGGAGCGAGGTAGTTGTCTTCGTAGCTGCCGAACTCGGCGACAACAGGCTGAAGCGCCCGACTGTTCGGCACTCGAGCAGCCGGGTGGAGAAATGACAAGGAGAAACGCGCAAAGTCCTGCTGCCGCGGCATGATCTCACCGCCGCTGTCCTGGCCCGCAGCACCACTGCCGCCACTGTGCGCCTTCCGCACAACGGGTGGTCGCTTTACTTCTGAATGCTGGAGTGTCGTCGTCATCGAGCGCACTTTGAGATCGCTGCGGAGAATCGACTTGATCGAGATCACTTTCTGGCTCGAGTAGATGCTCACGACCGAGTCCGGGCCGCGGCCGATGTAGCCCTCGTACTCGTCGTCATACTCGTCGTCCATGTCGTCATCATCGTCGTCATCGTCCTCGACATCCTCGTCATCCTCTAACTCGTGGGTCTGGTTGTTACCGCCGTCGTGTCTACGGCGGGTGTCGCGCAGAAACGGAGGAACCGGATACACGCCGCCGGCGCCAGGGAAGAGCTTGGCCATTGGCATCTCTTCGTCCGTTGTGTGCGGGCCGGGAAACGTGTCCGTGGTCGAGGCGAACGAATCGGCTTTCGCTCGGCCCTTGTTGCTGCAGAGATGGCATACGCGCACCTTCTCGAGCTCCTTGCGCTTGACGACGTTGGTTCGGCGCAGCGACGAGCACGAGCCGCAGATCACTTCGCCGCAGAGTCGGCAGTGGTGGCGCCGGCGGTAGAGCGCGTTGAAGTGCTTCCAGCAAATCACGCACGCTACGCGGTCCTCGTTCTTCACCCACTGGTGCTGCGAGACGAACTCCTGGTCGCTGATGCGCGATGCGATCACCGCGCTCTCGAGTCGCGAGATCGAGCGGAATACGAGCCGCCGCGCGATCGCGCGCGTGGACCAGCGCGACGCCGCGGTTGGCGCGTTGCTATCGTGGAACGAGCTCGTGACACACGAAATCCGCAGACGGTCGCTTTCGAGCTCCTCGACGAGCAGCGTGTACTGCAGGTTCACAGCATCCCGCATGTCGACATCGTCATCGAGCGAGAACGTGTCTGCCTCCGGGAACGGCAGCCACGCAAGCGCCATCGTGCGCTTCATGACAGCTTCGCTGTGGCGCCCGCCTCCCGCCGACACGCCGCTCGGGCGCACCTCGGGCAGGAGGATCTTGAGCATCTGGAAAAACGTGAACGACCTCTCGCGCACGAGCGCGGCGTTGCGACGGTTCTGGAGTGCGAACCAGACCGCGGCGTGCTGCGTGTTGAGCGACCAGCCGCTGAGCTGGTCGGACTTTGGTCGCATGGAGATGAGGCCGGCGTCCTTGCAATCCTTGCCGAGCACGAGCGCCAGCATGAGGCGGAACTTGTTGGTCGATTCGACGCTCAGCAGCTCGAAGACCTCGTCGAAGCTGCACTTGGCCTCACTCACGCCGAGCAGCACGACGGGCGCCGCGGACGTCGCCTGCTTCTTGGCGAACAGCGTGAGACGCTTGTCGCGGCGCACGCACGCCCACTGCTCCTTGGTGCGCGCAGGCGCGAGGCAGAGCGCGAGCGCCTCGTTCACCTGGTGCGTCGCGCGGTGGTGCATCCGCACGGTTTGATCGCGGTCGCGCGACAGGTGCAAGCGGGACATCTTCATTCCGCGACTGAGCGAACAAACGCCTTGGCCACTCAGTTGGTCCGCGCAGCGCGGCTGGTTGGGAGGCTTGAAAGGGAGGAGAGGGGCGCGCTGGCTGAACGGGCGTCTCGCGTCTGCTTGGACGCGTCGTTGACGGAGGGAAAAGGGTGGACCTATCGATCGATCGATCGACCGACCGACGCAACCGACTGGACGCTTGTTGTTCTCTCTCTCTCTCTCTCTCGGTCTCTCTTAGGACGCTGTTGTTGGTCTCTCGGTCAGCAGCAGTTCGCGAGCAGCAGCTGGGCTGAGCCGCCGAGTGTGTGAGCGCGTAAGAGAACTCTGACTCACGTGAGGGAGAGAGCACGGGACGCACAGCCAGTGAGTGGGTAGCTCTTTATACTCGGCAGCTGGTGACCTGGGTGTGTTCTACTTGGCTCTCGCTAAGCGCGCTGCCGGGAGCAAAATATCTAAAAGCTAGAAGCGCCCCTGTACCCGCCGTCGCCATCGCGCAGAACGTCGCCACGCAAGCGCGCGCCGCTTTAGCATGTGGGCGACGCCTTCTCGTTTTTTTTGGAGGTGTGTCGGACCTTGTCGAGCGAGTAGAGTAGCATGTGTTTCTAAAATTGGGGTGAAAAGCGTTTTTTGTGGAAATATTGGAAAAGATGAGCTTGCGGTTCTTCGGATCAAAACCTGCGCCTTGCAGCACACCTTGCAATGGTTTACATCCCTTCTGTTGAGCGCATTGAGCTGGCGCACCCACTCCTGTTCTCGTACAGATGGCGAACAGCCGCGCAGTGCTGTGATCGACGACAACGACAGCAGCAGCAACAGCAGCAGCAGCAGCAACAAACTTGCAAGCCCAGCGACAGTGTTGACGCCTAGCGAGAAATGACGCAGGGCTTGTCATGGTCCGTCCTAAAGCTGCGCTGTCATTGGCGCAAAAAGGGATCCACTGCGGCTTGAGCTTTGTGTAGACTCTATTGCGTTCTCCAGGCAGGCAACCAGACAATTACCAGATGAGAGTGTCCAAGTCGTGTCCAAATCGCGTAGAGCAGGTTGACTGAAAGTCTATTCTGGGTGATGAGACGACCGCCGTTATCCATCATCTTTGAAAGGGTCCAACTTGCAGCTGCTGCTGCCACCAACCACCACAACTCAAGAAATCGAGATGCTACCACGAACCACAGACCACTACGAACCACCGCAAACCACCAGCAGCACTCGAGGCGAACATGAACGAATGCGAGCACTTCCTCACCACGGCCAGCGTCGTTGGCATGTGAAGCGCAGAGCGCAAAAGCGGTTGTGTGTGTTTGCCAGACTGTCGAGCAAACACTTTTTGTTTGGGATCAGCATGGCTGAAGAGAGCCGCGTGATTCGAGTGGCGCTGTGCAAGCGCGGGAGCGTGGACGTGGGCAGAGCAGTGGCGGCAAAACACACTGCAAGAATGGAGCAGCAAGTGAGTGAGAGAGCGTGTTGCACTGGAGAAGCCGGACCTCTTTGTGTCGCAGCAACAGGTCTATCTATCAGAGCTGCTGCTTTCGACTGCTTTGAGAAAGCAAGACGGTCGGCTGCCACAATCCCAGCGTCCCCGTCAACATGCGCTATGCATCCATTGCCGCCACCGCCACCACCACCACCACCTGCAAACACAGCAGCCTTACGACTTCCTCTAGCGAGCAGTGCTGGTGCTGCGCATGCTGGAGTTCAATAGTGGCGCTGACGGCGACAGTCACACTGAACCACACCACATGTATCTTTGGGATCTTGTCGACGGGATTCCTCGGAATTTTTGTTTGCAACCTTGCTGCGCGGCGTAAGCTCGCATGAGCGAATGTCCTTTGAAGGCAAGGTGCGCTCGCATGTGAGATTGACCACGTGAAGGACAGACAACCACCAACCCAACCTCGAACACGCTCCAAGGTTTCTCTCTTGTTCGCTCGCTCTCTCTCTCTCCTCTCTTGGCTTGCTGTCCAGCGTGGCAAGAACGCCCACCTCTGGCGTAATCGGTTTGCCCGCCTCCTCCATCCACCACCACCACCACCTTCCTTGCCGCCCAGAGACAGACGCGCTTGTCGCTCATTCGCCAAAAAGCGATCACAACGTCTGCGCATTCGCCAAAAAGCTCCTGATGTCGTCTCGTCGCGATTTCCCTACCCTTTTTCACCCGACAACGACGAGCGTGACTTGCGTTTTGTATACTTGGATCGCTAATGCTGGCATTTGTATGCCGGGCATTGCATTTCAGTCTCTCTTGTGCCGCGAAGATGGTGCCGAGAGTCAAAGTCGTCGACCTGGAACTTGGCACTTGGTTGTTGTTGTTGGTGTTGTTGGTGCTACTACTGTACTACTGGTGGCGCGCCAGCGCCTGAGTTTTTGGTCGCCATTGCGGTTTCTCCGAGCGAGCCACCACTCAAAAGCTAACAGCTCTCGATCGTCGTCGACCGTCGTCGTCGCGATCGCGTTCGCGTTCGGCCACTTGCGTAAGTATCGTGAGTGAGCGCGGACCCGCGACCGACCGACCGACCGACCGACCGACCGGCCGAGCGAGCGAGCGTCGGCTTCTCTCTCTCTCTGCACTCTGCCGATCACACGACCCACACCTCGCCACGCGGCCACCTCGGCGCACTCGTAACTCGTTCGCACCGGCCGCCGACCCGACATCAATCCGATCTGCTCGCCATGGACTCGCCCAAGAGCTCGCTCGAAGAGACCAAGGCGCGCATGTGCCTCTCGCCGCAAGACAAGCTCAAGAGCGCCAGTGCTCTCCTCGCCGCGCAGCGCAGCAGCAGTAGCAGCAAGAAGGCGGCGCAGGACATCGACGCCGAGAGCGCGTGGATCAGCGACGACAACCTGCGTGCGATGGGGCTCGACGACCGACTGAACCAGGACATCGACTGGGTCGACGTGCAGGAGAACGACGGCGGCGCTCTCGCCCTCTCGCTCGCGATGGACTTCGAGCACGACGGCGGCGACCAGGACGTTGTGGGCGACTTTGGCTTTGCATCGTACTTGTCGCCGCTGCGGGGTCGGCTCGTGACGTTCGAGGACGCGTCCGAGGTGGCGCCGAGCTTCGGTTAGTTTGGCTTGTCTTGTTCATGCTCAGTCGTCATCTTCCGCGTGAAGAGACTCACGCTGTCTGC
The DNA here is from genome assembly GCA_023334075.1 of Globisporangium nunn. Classification (NCBI taxonomy): domain Eukaryota; phylum Oomycota; class Peronosporomycetes; order Pythiales; family Pythiaceae; genus Globisporangium; species Globisporangium nunn. Next base: position 31,607 of record JAASFZ010000074.1, on the reverse strand, counting down.
CGTGGCTCCTACTTCCCCTTCCCTTCCCCTCTCCCTCTCTCGAACGCGCTCCAGAGTGCGCGGGGATGGACCTCGCCGAGTGCAGCGCGACGGACGCCGAGAAGCTCCTCATGAGCTTTGACACGATGAACTTCACGATCCCGTCGCCCACGAGTAGCTCCAGTAAGAAGCGACGAGCAAGCCTGTTCGGCAAGCCGGAGCAGAGCAAGATCGCGCGAAGCGCGGCAGCGACGTCCACAGGATCCATGAGCCCGTCGCTCAAGCTCAAGGTCAGCAGCGCGCGAGGGCTGTCGCCTGAGGAGCTGCTGAAAGACGCATCGAAGCCGTCATTGTCCACCGCACCGGCTGATCCGCTTCTCGGTGTCTTGAGCATCACGATCCCGACGAGTGAGCCGGTCGCGGGCGCCGAGACCGGGAGGAAGATTGGCTCGTATAGCCCCGCGGCGCGCAAGCTGCGGATCCAGAAGTTCCACGAGAAGCGAAAGAACCGGACATGGAAGAAGAGCATCAAATACGACTGCCGAAAGAAGCTCGCGGACGACCGCCCGCGCATCAAAGGGCGCTTCGTGCGCGTGCTCGAGAGTATGGGCGACGCGAAGGACGACGAGCCGCTCACGCCGACCGCGCCGATGTCGCCCGTGTCGTTCTCGTCGTTCACGCCGCCGGTGACGCCGATCTCTTCTCCAGACTCGCTGTCTCCAAGTTCGCTGTCGCCAATGTCTCCAGCGTCATTCGCAGCTGCAGTCGGGATGGTGATGGTTCCAGCACCGACGTCGTTCTCGCTGGAAGCGCCAGAAACAGCAGCAGCAGCAGCAGCAGAGCTTCCGGTGCATTTGCTGGCAACACCAGCGCCCGTGCAAACGGCGCTGTCTGCTTCGTCGGCTGCGATCGCGCCGCTGGTGGCGAGCACGTCCTAGCCGAACGAGCGAGCGAACGAGCGAGGGAGTGGGCGGGTTCTTCTCCATCATCTTTGAGCGCGAACATGAGCGTAGTGCCTTGGTGGCCGCAGGGCGGAAGTACGATACGATAGGTAGTAGTGTAGAGAGCTTTTAGCTACGAGTCTCTGTGTAGTGTTTGTGAGTGTGTGGTGGCTGTCGAGCCCCGAAGCGGAGAGCAAAAAGTGATAGACGACGACGACGACGACGACGAGCTCCAGGTGGCGCGTAGTCAGCCAGACGAGTGAACGAGCGCCGCAGCGATGGCCCGAGATAGCCACCGGCAGTGTAATGCAAGCAACAACAAGCGTGTAGCAAAGGCCGCAGTGCGCCTCCGCGTTCCGGAGGTAGCGCGATGTTCAACAGTTTGCGACAAAGATCTGCAACGGGCGCAGGTCGCGTGAAGGTTGCACCCGTCGGAATCTCGTCGCGAGTTCGTGCAACATCCCAAATACGAGAGCGTTGGTGGGAGGTTCAACGAGCGCGCGCTCGAGACAGATAGAGCTGTGGGCGATCTCTTGCTCCTTCCACCGTAGCGATAGGATGGACCCCAAGGTGCGCGACCTATACAAGCGCTTCCTGCACGTCGGCGGCGACTACCCGCTCGGCCTCGCGTACGTGCGCGAGAAGGTCAAGGCGGCGTTCTTCGCGAACCGCGAGCTCACGGACCCCGTGGAGATCAAGCGCGCAGTGCGGCGCGGGCGCTGGATGGTGCAGGAGATGATCGGCGTGATCCAGCTCAAAAAGTACCGCACGCTCAACAGCCGCTACACGTCTGAGGAGCTGCGCGACATCTTGCGCAACCTCGAGCACGAGCGCAGTCTGCGGGAGGACGCGGCGGCGGCGCAGGAGGCTGACGAGCCGGCGCCGCAAGCGCGCGGGTGAAGTGAAAAGGGACGCGGAGCGAACCAAGCGGGAGGAAGGAACGAAGCAGCGGAAGAGCCGGCGAGCGTGGCTTCCGCGCGATCAGATCTGATGCTTCTGAGCGGGAGAGTAAGAGAGAGAGAGAGAGACAGCCAGCCATAGCGCCAGCCAGCCTTAGCGCCAGCGCGTACCTGCAGCGCTGTGTACGATAGATACTATGTGTGCGTGTGTAGGCCCCAGGACAAAGCGATATTCGCTTGGACTCTCCCATACAACTTTCAGCATAATACTGTCGTCTCCCTCATTTCTTGCACCCCGACCAGTAACGATAAACGCAGGGGAGGAAGAAGCGCTTCCATCCTTCTCCTCCTGCGTCCGCGCCAGCTGCTCGCCGAGCCCCACCCACCTGCGCTCCGCGCCATCCGCCCCCTGCCGAGCGGCGCGCGCCCGCCTGCCCTCCGCTCCGATGGACGTGACGCGCTGCCGCTTCTTTGCGTCCCCACAGGGCTGCTTCCGCGGGTCCTCGTGCTCGTTTCGGCATGTGCGCAGCGATGCTGCGGCTCAAGAGCAATTGCCCGCGTCGACCGCGACAGCGGCGACGGGCGACTCGGAGGCCGCGGCGCTCGCCACCGCCGTCGAAAATATCGCCATTACCGCCGCGAACCCCTACGCGAACGTGAGCGCGGCGCCGAGTGGTGCGCGCACGTGCCGCTTCTTCGCGTCGCCGCTCGGCTGCCGCAACGGTCCGCAGTGCCAATTCGCACACGTCGCGCCGGTGCCCGCGATGCGCCAACAGTTCGAGTTCGCGATGGACGACCAGCAGGCGATCGGCATGTACTACCACCAGCAGCAGCAGCCACCACCGCCGCCGCCGCCCAATGCGCCGCTGCCACCGACCATGTCACCGATGATGCTCTCTGACCCACCGCCGCCACCGCCGCCTGGCGCCATGCAAACCCCGGCGTCTCTGCATGGTGCGCGCGGGAGCTCATCGTCGTCGACGGCGGCACCTGCTGCGACCGGCGCACCGCGCCGCGCGCTCAAGATCCAGGCAAACCCGTCGAAGAGCGGGAACTACGAGGTCATCAGTGAGGTGTTGCCCGTGCTCACGCGCGAAATCGAGGGACCCGTACGTTTGATTACTATCGGCCTATTGTGGATTCTAGTGTGATGCTTGAGCGAGGCCACGCCTGACCGGTGCTTGTGTGAGTGCAGTTCTTCGCGATCGACGTCGAGTGCGTCGCTACCGGCCGAGGCAACGAGTGAGGACTCGCCGCAAATTTGCCATGCTGCGTGCGCGGCGTGCCTCCCACTCACTCTCCCGGGCCTGTCTGTGTCTGTGTGCGTATTCTTGCTGCATAGTGACCGCGACGTGGCACGCATCGCCGTCGTGGATGAGGCAGAGAACGTCGTGTTCGACCAGTACGTGAAGCCCGACAAGGAGATCGTGAGCTATCTCACGCAACTCACGGGGATCACCGAAAGGTGCGGGAACGGTCGATATTCTTTATGACGCTCTTCAAGTGCGCTAACTTTCTGCGTGACGAACAGCAACCTCGTCGGTGCCCCGAGCCTGAACGAGGCGCTGGTTCAGCTGAAGCAGCTCCTGCCGGCCGACAGCGTGATCGTCGGGCAGTCGATCAAGAAAGACCTGGAGTGGCTGACACTCGAGAAGGACGTGGACTACAAGCAGATGTTTGACGTCGCCGACCTCTTCCGCATCCCGATGCAGTCGATGAACGGCACAATCCGCTACCGGTACTTCTCGCTCCGACACGTCGCGAAACACCTGCTTGGCCACAACATCCAGGTGCGCCACCGCCGCCGCTTGTGCGTTTCTGTTCTTTTTCCCCACTGACGTGGCGACACTGTCATGCAGGAAGCGGACCACGACCCGGTTATCGACGCGCAGTACGCGATGAAGATCTTCAAGCAGTTCCGCTACCTCCACGAGTCGCCCGGTCACCGCGACGCGGTGTACCAGACGCTGCTTAAGACGCCGCGCACACCGTCGTTCGCCGAGCGGTACCCGGTCATCGACGGCGTGCTCATGCGCGCGCCGCGGAAGCCCTCAAACCTTCCATTCGCGCGCACTCAATCCGCCTCTCTGCCTGCGCACGGGGACCACCGTCTGTGAATGCTGAATGCCTCCGGGTTCGTAATAGATATGCTGCTTGTCCACGTCGTGTGGGTGTGGCTGTGGGATGTGCGCTGCCATCGCGACTCAGATGTCGCTGTCCTCCGAGTCGTCTCGCGCTCCGTCCGCGTTGGCCGCGTCGTCGTCGTCGTCGCTCACGTCGCTCACTACTAGATTCGCCAGGTCGGCTGCAGCAGCATCTCGCTCGTCGTCCTCGTCGTCATCTTCCTCGCCTTCGTCATCGCCACCGGCAGCTTCGTTCCCCGGGACCCCCGAGAGCGCGTCTCGCACCAGGTCTTCATAGCCTTCGAACGAGACGTCGCTGATTTCGCTGTTGTCGCTCGCGTTGTCGTCGTCATCTTCCTTACCTTCGCCAGCTTGCTCGCCGATTGCAGCGTCTCCTGCAGCAGCATCGCCAGTCGTGTGTGGCTTCACCTCACTCTCCATCGTCCCGTCCTCCAGCATCTTCCGACGCACCATCAGCTTGTACTTTTCGAACTCGCGTCCGTCGCGACCGTCCCACGGCCGTCGCCAGCCGAACTCGATCGCCTTCGATCGCTGCTGCTGGATCAAGTGGTTCTTCACCTGCGCACCGACCCGGTCGAGCAGCATCGTCACGACCGTGTCGAGAAACGAAGCGTACCCGGAGCCGAGTCGCGCTTTCCCCTTTTCGAACTCCGCCGTCCACATCTTCACACGCTCCTCCAGCTTCTTCACCTCCTCGACCTCTTCCGCGCGCGCCTTCACGTCCGCCACGCTTCTCTGCGCTGCGGCGCTGGCTGCTGCCACCGGATCCGTCTTCTGCAGCTTCGCTTCAGCGGTCAGCATCTTGTTGAGCGCCTTGGCTCGAGCTTTGTGCTTCTTACGCGTCTTGTCGAGCTTGCGCTTGAGCTTCTTGAGATCCCGCCGCAGCTGATCCTTAATGAGCTTCACCTCCTTGTGGAAGCGCTTCTCGCCCTCGGTCGTCTTGAGAAACGTCTCAATCTGCGGCCGAAGTGCGCGGAGAGCGTCCGCGATCGCGCTTTCGTCGCTGGCGCGTCGAGCCGCCTCCTCCTCGGTGTAGATCACTTGCAAGAACGCCCAACCTGGTCGATAGCACGGCTCGTGCATCTTGTTGTACCGCAGCAGCTCCTCGCAGCCGCACTTGAACGGGACATTATCGTGCACGACACCGATAGGACCATAGAGCCCGACGTAGTTCTCGATCGCGTCCCTAACCTCGTCCAGGGTGCGTGTGAACGCTTCATTCTCAAAACCATGGCGCACCCGCATTTTGATGACGTTGAGGATGCTCGGCATCGCAGGGGATGGGGCTCCTGTCAGGCCTCCTGACTCTCTCGAGACGTGGTCCTCGTAGATGATCGCAGGGTTGAGCAGATACACGCCCACGTCCTCGCCGTGGCGCCCCCAAGGTCGATCGCAATCGTACCGAAAGTCGACCTTGTCAGCCCACCGCTTAGCCTTGATGAGCCGGCACAACTTGAGCAGATCTGCGAGCACTTGCTCGCGATGCCGTTGTGCGAGCCCGAATTGCGTCTTGAGCAAAAGATTGTTCACGAGATCTGCGCCACGCATGTCAAAGAGGTAGAACGTGCCGTTCACGTACTGATCGACCATGCGGTCGAACACGCTAGTGTGCTTGCGGGTAAGGAATTTGAGACTGACAGGTTGTTCGGCACCATTGCGCTCAGATTTGGATGCGATCGTTTTCGAGCTGTCCGGCGTCTTTGCTGCTACTTGGTCAGACTGCGACCAAACGATGAGGTTGTGCACCTTGAGTTCGCTAAAACAACTCGGATCAAACGGGAAGCGGTTCGTCGCCAAGAGTTCCGATATCTCACAGATACGCTGCTGGCGCTTGAGCAGGTACGCGCGGATAAAGTGGATTCCGAGGTTCATTACCTCCGGTGGGGGTGACCTGAACGGATTCCCATCCGACTGAACATCTTCGAGGTTCGCGAGCTCGCCAAACTCCACTGGTAGACGGTACAACTTGTTGCTCTGCATCCGTAAGCACGTGAGCGTGGTCTTGAGCTCCAGGATCGCTGGCGGGAAGTCGACGAATCTATTACCTGCGATCCAGAGTTCTTGGAGTTGGGTCTTCCCAATTGACTCGCCCAGAGCCTCAAGTCGGTTTACATTCACGCGGAGGCTTCGAAGGTTTTGCAGATGCGCAAAGTCCATCGACTTGAGCGTCACAAGGCGATTGTATGACATGTCGAGCTTTTCAAGGCGCAGCAGCGAGCCGAGGCCGCTCGGCGGCTGCTGAAACAAGTTGTGCGCCAAGAACACTTCTCGAAGCTCGCCATGGAGACTTTCGATGCTTTCGGGGATGCTGCTCAAGCGATTGTTCGAAGCTCTCAGTACTTTAAGCTTCGTCAGGCTCGCGATCGAGGTCGGGAGTGTCTCCAGAAGGTTGTACTCGAGATCGAGTTCGAGAAGTTGAGACGCGTGGCTGCTGTCTTCCCTGTGACCGTACTCAAACACACCATCTGCGAGCTCACGAATCTTGTTCTTCCGCAGATGAAGAATGCGAAGCGAGGCGAGGCACGAGAAGCTTGATGGGATTATGCCGAGGTTGTGTCCCGAGAGGCGGAGCTCACGCAGGTTCGAGAGCGACGAGTAGAACGTGGGTGGAAACTGCGCAAGTGTGAGGTTTTTCCAGTGGAAGTCGAGTACGCCCGTGGACTTGGATGCGACTGCGATCGCGTGTGTGAACTCCTTGTGCAGGTGGATGTCTGTCGACCAGCACTCGTCTCCGACGCCAACGACACGAGATTCCGGAACAGGAGGCTGACCGCCGCGTACTTCGCACTGCAGCTGATGTGTGAGTTGCCACATGACCTGCTCGATATCGCCGTTCGCGAGTGTCTCGGGTCGAAAGCCGCCTCCAGATTTGCCGGCGAGTTGCGAGTTGTTCTGGAGCTTGAGAGTCGTGAGTTTCTTCAGCTCCAGGAACGATTTTGGCAGCGATTCGAGCGCGTTCGCGCTCAAGTCGAGGGTCTCGAGGCGAGTCAAGGCACCGAAGCGTTCGTGGAGATGCTGGAACCTGTTGAGCTTCAGATCTAGACTAGAAAGAGCAACGTCAAGCGTTTGCATTGGCACGGTAACGAACAACAACACACATGCTCGATGGACGTACTCTGTGAGATTTGTCAGCATCATGAACGAGTCAGGCAGCCATGACAGCGCGTTCATGCCAAGCTTGACTACGCGCAGTGCCTGCATGTCCTGCAGTGTGTCTGGCAGCGCCAGGATCTTGTTGTGTTCTGCTTCCAGGCGCTTCAAGCGCACCAGATTGCCCTACAATGTACATGTTCACGAGATAGTGCTCAGATCAGCACGTCACAGCGGGTACTCATGGCGTAGACAGTAACCAACTTCTTACAATCGATGGCGGCAGCTCCAGCAACTGGTTTCCCGAGATGCAGAGTGTCTGCAAGTAGGTCAGATCGCCAAGCCTGTCGAGCTCCGGCGGAATGGTGTTCATGACGCTGGTTTCAGGGTTGAGATGATTCACGAACGCGACATCAGTTGACGTGCCTTCCCCCACTTTGATCTCCCAGCCGCCAGGAAAAGAGAGTTCTGGTTGTGGGTCGCTCGACTTTGCTCCTTGTAGCTTCTTGTTCGAGTGTTTGGGTTCCAGCTTGGTGGCTAACGCAAAGTTCCCTCCACCATCATTGTTCAGCAGCAACCTGGGGATGTGAATCTGGAAGCACTTAGGTTTGATGCGTGTCACCGTCTTTGTCGCGACATGGAAGTAGACAGTTTCCTGCGTTTCGGGGTCTACCTGCACGCGCCAGCGCTTCTTGGCTTGCTCCGGGTCGAGCATCTCTTCGTCATCGTTACCAATACTACTACCCGATGTTCGAGTCTGTTGCTCGGCACTTTCATCTTTGTTCGCGGCATCGTAATTCTGAACAAACTTGGGGGGCAGCGCGAGCGTGGCGAGGCGATTTCCGCTGAGTGTGAGATGCTTCAGCTTCGTCAAGTACATGAGTCCGTTCGGTGGGACCTGGAAATGGTTGTGCGAGAGGTCGAGATCGAGCAGCTTCGTGAGCTCATGCATGTTCGAGACTTTCGTGAGACGGTTGCGACTCGCATTAAGAATCTCGAGCGATGTTGGCAGATGCAGTGGGAGTGACACGAGTTGATTGCACTCGACGTTGAGGTGCTTGAGGTACTGCAGGGCTGCAATCCTCGGTGAAAGCGTGTCAAGCGAGTTCTCCTTGTACACGAGAACCTCAGCCTCGGGAAAAGCGTCGCAAAACTCGGTCGGGATCTCTCGGAGTGCATTGCGACTCACATTGACGCACCGAATCAAGCGTGCGAGTTGCAGCAGCATTGTTGTGTACACTTGCTCAGGGATGTGGATGAGTTCGAGCGCCTTAAGATCGAGTGTCTGCGAGCCGTAGGCGCGGCGTACGGCGTTCTCGACCTTGGCAGACTGCGATTTGCTCTTGCGTTCCTGCTGACTCGAAGTCGTTCGCTTGGACTCAGCGTTGCGGCGTTGCCTGTCAATGATGACCCCGACGGTATTGAGCGTCGGGACACCGCAGGTGCCGAGTCGGTTCTCTGCGAACTGGACAGTGAACTTGGCTGCATTCGCGTCGCGATCAAACCGTTCTTCGAGCTCGAGCTGCTGAAGTCGGTGGCGCTTCGTGAGCGCATCGATCGTCGCCCGCGCATCGTGGTAGCTGCCAGCAACTTTGAACTCGCGCGCGAAGTCGAGGTGTGGCGGCTTGCGCTGGAACTGTGTTGTTCGCTGCGGTGACACGGATTTCGTGCCCTTGTAGAGTACGCCATCGACGCCTTCGGAGACGAGCGCCGCTGGGAACACGCACGCATTCGTGTCCCGAGCGTGCGAGGTCGTCGAGTTCCCGCCAGGCTTTAGTGTTCGTGTCGGCGATCGTGAAGGCGAAGAAGGCGCGTCCATCAGTGTAGGGCGAGTTGAGCAAAACGTGCTTCAAACTGGCGCCTATCTTGTGAACCGACGTTCAAGGTCGAAAGTCGCGTCCAAGGCTGAACCAAGTGTGTCACGCCGCTCCAACCAACATCTTTACATCACCTCATCACGATGGACAAGTACACCAAGCTGGCCAAGATCGGCAAAGGATCGTTTGGGTGCGCGTACCTCGCGGTGCGCAAGAGCGATCCGAGCGCCAAGAAACTCGTGATCAAGGAGATCCGAATGGACCCGCGTGACCAGCAGAGCGCGCTGCGCGAGGCCAAGCTGCTCGCAGCACTCGACCACCCGAACATCATCGCGTGCAAAGAGAGCTTTCTGCTGTCCACACCGTCGACTGGTGCTCTGGGTGGTGTCGCAGCTCGCCTGCCGCCACCAGCTCAGGTGCTTTGCATTGTGACCGAGTACGCAGACGGCGGCGACCTGCGCAAGAAGCTCGAGCGCGGTCCACGGATGCGTGAGAGCGAGATCCTCGACCTGTTCGTGCAGATTTGCCTGGCGCTCAAGCACTTGCATGACCGCAAGATCATCCACAGGGATATCAAGCCCGAGAATGTCTTCCTCATGCAGTCGAACGTGGTCAAGCTCGGAGACTTTGGAGTCGCGACTGTGCTCAGCCACACGCTCGCGTGCGCTGAGACGCTCACGGGAACGCCGTACTATACGTCACCCGAGATCTGTCTCGGCCGCCGGTACAATCACAAGACTGATGTCTGGAGTCTCGGGTGCGTGCTGTACGAACTCGCGACGCTCACGCACGCGTTCGATGGTCGCAGTCAGCGTCAGCTCTTCGACAATATCGTGAACGCAAACGTGCCGCCGATGCCGGCGAGTGCAGGGGTGAGTCCGAGGTTCACGGAGCTCGTGGCCGAGATGCTGCGCAAGAACCCGCGTGATCGGCCGAGTGTGAACCAAATCATCAAGAAGCCCATAGTGATGGAACGCATCCAGGGCTTCCTCAGCCAGCGAGCGCTCGCCGACGAACTCAACCACACGGTACTTCATGGCCACCACATCTTTCGCGACAAGAACAACGCCGTAGCTGGCAGATCAGCACTGCCAACTCGAGCTCCAGTGCCGAGTCCTGAAGTCACATCTGCAAAGAGAGCTGGCGTCGATAGCAAAAGCCCACGCACAGCAGCGAACAACGTGGTTCGGCGTGCCGAAGCAGTGATGGCAGATCGAGGAAAGAAACCAGCTCTCGCTGCGACACCGAGGAAGAAGAAGCTCGGCCCCATTAATGCTGTCGGCGGTGGCAAATCTCCGAGTGTGCTCTTGAAGAAGTCTCGGTCGGTTAAGAAGGCGGCAGCATCCCCGACTCCATCGCGTGCTGCTCTTGACAAAAAGCGAATTACAAGAGCTACTCCTCCTGCTGCTGCTGCTCCGAGTCCGTCGAAATCGGCACTGGAGCAACGGAACCGATTGCTGCTGCAGAAGAAACGCGCAGTCGTCGAGAAAGCAAAGCAAGAGGCGCTGGGAGCACGTCTTGTTCCCCCGCCACCACCACAAGCAGCAGCAGTAGCACCACCACCGCCACCATCAAAGTCTCCGCCAACTGCTGTAGCTGCCAGGTCTAAGGGTGCACAAGTCGCTGACCGGGTCAGTGCCTTCAACGCTCAGGTATGGCTGTTCGCTGCACATGAATCCGCTGGAACATCATCCGGTGGTTGTCTTCCTCACTCTTGACAATGTCGCTCGGTGTGCCAACAGTGGCGCGCGCAACGGCAGCAACTGATGCAGAACCTTCCGGGTCCTCCTCCACTGCCTCCATCCCAATCGAACAATGTCGGAGCGCTGCTTCAGCCATCACCACCGTTGACGTCAGCAGCACCGGCTTCGATTGCTATCGAGGCGAAAAAAGCAGCCGTCGATGAAAAGAAGGCTGGTGAGTACCCGAAGCCTATCGTCACAGCAGCTCCAGCTCAGATCTTCGTGCCGCCACCAGCCCCTGTATCTATTCTCTCCAAGAAGTCTACCGGCGCTGCTGTCGTCAAAGCTGCCGCTGCAAAGCAGCGAGACGCCATGCGCAAAGACATCCTCAGTCGCAAGCAGGAGCTGAAGCGCGGTGGAGCGAGAGCGAACGTGCACGGAGCGAGGGGATCTCCACTTGACGATCCGATCATTCTCGTGCAGAACCTGCCAGATTACGAAGTCATTGAGCCGCCACCATCGACTGCCAACACTGGGAACTCGGAGGAAGTGCGTTCGCCACCACCGCCTTCAGAGGATGTTGGTGATTTTTCAACTCGAGACGAAGGTGATGCCAACGATAGCGACGCCGATGCTGGCGAAGATGGCGGAATTGAAAAGCCTGGAGCTCCAACCAACCTGGAGTTCGAGCGCATGGTATTGCAGCTGAAGAGTGTGGTCGAGTGCTCGGATCTCGACGACGAGCCAAGCGACGATGAGAACGAGAGCGAGGAGAAGGATCCGATCATTCAGCCTCGCATCCCAGAGGAGAACGAGGAGATTGAAGATTCGGCTGCGGCAGCGTGCGCGCCACTCCCACCAGCGTACGATGCGGATGCACCGCAAAAGTCGTCTTCGTTAACGACGCTCAAGCTCTCGACGTTGGAGGATCCGAGCTTTATGAAGTCGCTTCGAGCGCTCCTCTCGACTGCAAACGCGTCGAGCGATGCAACCAGCATTGAGAATGCGATCTTGGCGAGCGAGACTTCGACAGAGCGCAGACAAACTCTGGTCTGGATGCGAGACTACATCTCGACACTCACAACAGCAACCCACAGCGGGATGCAGCAGGTTGCGCAGTAGTTTAGTTCAGTCAGTCACTCAGAGCAGGCCGACTGACTGGTACACATCACACTTGGTTTCATTTTTCATCGCGCGCGCAGGCTCTCTCGAGACTCGCGCGCCTACCAAACAAGCTCAACCTTTTTCACACATCTCTCGATCAGCAGGCTGCAACACACCACGCGTTGCGTCCGTCGCCACTTGTCCGGGCTCTCTCGCGCACGGCTCTGCCCCTTCTTCTCGATCAACAGCTCACTCTTCGACTCACCAAACAATCACGTTGTCTCTCCACGCATTCTTCCTTCCGCCACGATCTTCATCTTCGCCATCATCTCCCGTCTTCATCGCCATCACGCTCTTAAAGCATGCGATTGCATCCTCAATGGCGCACCAGCAGAGAGACGTGTCGCGGGCGCCGATGGAACATCAGTTCTTGGTCGACAAGCGGTGCATCATCGACGACAGCGAGCTCCCGCCTGCGCCGCGCACTTGCATATCCACGAGCTCCTCGAGGCTCGCCGCTGGCGACGCCTTGCTCGCCTTACTCGCGCTCGCCCCCCGGCTTTCGACGTTCGTCGCCGTGATCGTCACCGACCGACGCCGCGGCGCCGGCAACAGCTTCGAGCGCTCCTGGAACTCCTCCGATAGCACCTGCATCTTGCGCGCGCCGTCGAGGTTCAGCGGCGCGCATTCGTCGAACGCCGCGAGCAGCCCCATGCTCGCGCACATCGAGCGCAAGTGGAAGTAGTACTTGGCGTACGACACCGCCGACACACGCACGTTGTACTCGACCGCGCTCAGGTACGCAAGCTCAAGCTCGTTGATCTCCTTGAGCGAGAGCTCGGGCCAGATCTTGGAGAAGTCGGCGTTGCACATACTGAGGTCGTCCCAGACCTTGGACGCCATCACCATCGAGCAGAAGAGGATCGCGCGCCAGTTGCTGCCGCGCAGCTGCAGCGACCCACTCGTCGCCTTCAGCAGACGCTCCACATACACCAAACTCATAATGATACACTCCGACTCCATCTGCGCGCGCGAGAACACATGCTTGATGAACGCGCCGATCTCTTTGAGCGGCGGTACCACCACCACCACTTCGTGCTGCTTAGGACTCGCGCTGCGGCGTAGGTCCAGCGATAGCTCCGCAGCAAGCTGCTCGCGGTCGCGGCGACTCACGAACACGTCGAACTTGGCGTCAATTGCGATCGGCGCAGCCGCCGCTTCCACCATGTGCGCGCGCAGCACCGTGGCCACGCACGTGATCATGCAGTCCTGGTCCGGCGCGTTCATCGTGCCCATGCGAACGTAGATAGTGCTCGTGCTGTTAGAGCGGCGGCGCAGCGGCTGGCGAGTGGACGAGAGTGCAGTCGTCGCCCCAGCGGCGTCTGCATCTACGCGGCCGACCGACTTTGCATACGACTCGAGGTCGGATGCGCGTGGCTGTAGCGCCAGGCGTACGCGCTCCTGGATCGGCGACGGGATCGTCACGAGCCGTGACGCGCCGTCCGCCTTCTTCTCCATGACCACCGGCGTCTCGTAGGACGAGAGCGTGCGGAAAAGCAGCGGTGGCTTGGATGCCGCGGCGGAGAGCTCGTCGCGTTCGTCGTCGTCGTCCTCGTCGTCCGTGCTGTCTTGGTTCGAGGCCGCCGCCGCCGCGCGCTTGAGGACTGGGGCGGAGCCTGAGCCAAAGTCGGGCGTGGTGGGCGCCGAGCGGGTCACGAACGGACCGAGCTGCGGGCGGCGGACCCCATCCGCACTCCCGAGTGAGCTGCGCACGAGGTGATCGGGCGGGCCTTGGACGCCCGAGGACATGCCGATGTCGCTGTGGCGGAACGGTGGGCGCAGGCCGTCGCCGTCACCGTCGCGCAGCCACGTACCAGCACGCAGCTTGGAGCGGATGTTGTTTTCCATGGCAAAGAAGAACTGGCGCTTCTCGCGCGCCTCCTGCTCGGCGAGCGCCGCGGGCTTCTTCCACGTCGTCTCCCGGGTGACCGGGTGGTAGTAGTACGGCCGCTTGGTCTTGGGGTCGATGGCCACACGCCACTCGACACGGCCGCCGCCACCGCCGCCACTGCTACTGCTGCTGCTGCTCGTGCTGCTGCTGCTGTTGCTGCGGCTCTTGGTCTTCTTCTTCGTCGCCTGCGCGCCGGCGGGCGCGGCTGTAGAGGAAGAGGCGGCACTGCTCCGCTGGTGCAGCTGGTGCAGCGTCTGCGGTGCGCGCGCGGGCGTGGGTCCGTGGTACACGGCGCTGCGCTGCTGCTGCTGCGCGAAAGCCGCCATCTGCGCCTGGATTTGCGCCTGGGCGTGCGCAATCGCCTGTGCGCGTGCCAGCACGTCCGCGTGCGATGGAGCGGCGGACATGTGGCGCTGGGGACGTGGCCGGGAGGCGGCTGCGGTGGCGGTCGCTTGGGACGAGGAGTGTGGGTGCGGCATGCGTAGCGGCGACACGACGCTGTTCATGGTGCGCGTTGGTTGGCCGCCGCCGACGACAATCCACTCTCTCACTTGCACTCACGCACACACACACACACACACCGAACGAACGAGCGAGCGGCCCAGTCAGTGCTGGCGGACGACGCGGGCAAGCGTCGTAAGGCGTTGGACGCGTGCGGCGTTGGACGCGGAAGGCTGAGTGGGCGCGGTGGGTGAAAGGAGAGCAGCAGGCACGCCCGTAGGTCAGTCGGTCGACTGCTGTCACGCGTGCGCTCTCTCGCTCTCTGCCTCGAGTCGACTTCGGATCGACTCGCTGCCTTCCTTCCTGCTTCTTCTGGAGTGAGTGAGTGAGTGCCAGTGACTGGCTGTTTGTATGCGGCGTGCGTTTGACCAGACAGATTGGCTGGAGATCAGAAGAGCCGCCGTTTCCCACATTCCGGACGTGATGCGGCTGCTGCTACCGAGTAAATATGCACCCGACAAGCACGATTCCTATCTGTTGCTTCACACTGGCTTTCTTCATTATAGTCGCTACGTTGCGATGGATCGGGCGCAGCAGACACGTCGCTGTTGGTTCTCGCTGGATATCTGCGCCATTCTCCAGTCAAGTCACCAGCCGTTTTTTTCACATTTTAGATAAACAAATTCCATTCAGCTGTGCTCACATGCGTGCTGTAGTTGGAAGGGGTCCGACTAACTGAGTAGCAAAAACAGGAAGCGGGCAGCCGCATAGGCATTTGCGTCGGGCAAAGCCCGCCACTCCTCTCGGCCTTCCAGGACGTTCGTAGCATGACATCGCCACTTTGAAAGCAGACATTCAGCATTGCATTGTGATAAAAAAGTATCCGACATTTCTTACTCGAATGAACGTGGTGTGAACTCAGCAGACCTGTCTCTACGCGAAACAAGGCATCGTTGAGGCAAATGGAGTGACATGATTTGCTGCAGCAGCACATCGACACCTCCTTGAGTATTTGAGAGCTGCTTGCCTTGAAAGGCTTGCGATGGAGAGCTGTCGTCTTGCAAGGACCCATGAGAACTTGCACTTGGGCAGATAGCGAACGAGGCACGCAAGTGCTTCTCGAATAAGAATTCCGTTCTCAAAAATGATACATGCGTCTTTCAAATTGTGCATCACGTCTCTAGATTCATCGGACACTATCACTTGGCTGTTGTATAAGTGTCCAGACTCCGAGAGCCGGAAGTTCCAATTTGATGCTGCCAGCGAATTTTCGCTGTGTGTGTGCTGTGTGCTGTGTGAGGTGTTGCTGCTGAGCATGTTGGTGGTCGCTGATTGCGGCGTTGCTGGATGGATGGTCGGTCGGTCACAGACATCCTCTCAACTAACATGTCGGCTGTTGCTGCTTCGGCTGGCTTGTGTGCAATGTGCTTCGCGCACGAGGAACAAGTCTGTTGTCCCATCGATCACTTACGGGCAACCTTTTGGGATCTCCAGATCCTCATGTACCACTGTATATGGCACATTGGTACACTCCACTTTGTGCCATTTGACACGCATTAGCGCCATTTACGAGCGATGGTGTTCGGCAACCGTGGCAGCAGCGACGGCAGCGCTGCCGAAGTGCAGCGCGTGAACGAGCAACTCGAGCAGCGTCACTACGAGTTCCGCTCCAACTGCAATGACGGCGACGGTAGTTCTCTCGTCTTTCTTGCAAAAGCCGCCTCCTCCCTCTCCCCTCACTCACTCACTCACACACACACACGTACTCACATAGTTGATTCTGTCGCTGTGCGTCCTGCTACGCAGGCGATGCGAGTGCCTGCCACAGCTGGGGCGAGTGGCTCGCAGTCGTCGACAAGAATTACGCGGGTGCCGGTACGCATGTGCAGTTGCAATGGTCGACGAGCCGACCGTCGAGCAGATCAACTGACGGGATTCTGTGTCTACTTTACGATGACTGACGGAATGGACAGCTGAAATGTACGCGCTCAACTGTGCCAAGAACAAGTACCCGGCGTCGTGCTTCAACCTCGGGCGGCTCATGCGTGAGTTACTGGAGGGAAGGATGCTACGTGGTACGAGCAACTGCTCTGGGCGTTTTGTGGCCTAACGCAATGATATGCTGCTGGAAATGTGGTGGCGACGGCGACAGTCGCTGGCAAGGGAGTGGAGATGAACGACGCGGAGGCGACCAACCTCTTCGGTACATCCGTCACTGTTTGCCGATCGTCGGCTGACAAAAGCAGCCTTTGCTTTGCTCATCGCCTCTCACTTCCGATGACGCTGTTGCTTGCATGTTGATACTGAGCAGAAAAATCCTGTGATGGCGGCCATGCAGCGGGTTGCCACCACCTCGGCGTCATGTACATGAACGGCGTCGGCCGAGAGAAGGTGTGCGGCGCTGTCATGATCAATTTTCATGGGCACGTGGCAAGATGTTTACTTTTTGTGTCATGTGTATGCGCTGATAACCATGCTCAGAACGTGCTGAAGGGGCTGGAGGCGTTTAAGGAGGCGTGCGAGCGCGACGACGCCAACAGCTGCAACCGCGTAGCGTCCATGTATCTGTCCACGACGGCGCAGGGGCCGATTGCGCGCGACCCGCTACTCGCCAAGCGCTACCTAGAGCGCGCATGCGACGCGAACTTCGCGCCGGCGTGCCACAACCTCGCGGTGATGTACAAGAAAGGTGATACTGGCATCGAGAAGAGTGAGGAGCAGTTTGAGAAGTACCGCCAGCGCACGAACGATCTCATTGCGCAGGCAGGAGGCATCTCCGGTGTGAAGACGACTTGAGCGAAAGCGAAAATGGACGCACGATGGTGATGCGATAGGAAAAATGGCAACCACCCTACTGGACGATGCGCCATGACGTCTTTCCTATGCGAGTTCCACTTCCTCAATCTCCAAGTCGTCAAAGCTCATGACGCTGTTGCTGACGGACGGCAGACCATACTGAGGCAAATGCGCTCTCGGCGAGCTGCTCCTGGGACTCGAATCACCGGGTGGAGCACGCTCCTGTATGTCGCGCGACTCGGTTGATTTCCCTGAAAACAACGATCATTACAGCATCACAGACTATTTCGTGAGTGCTGAAATATGGCTCTGCCTGCAGCACCACCACATCAAACCCTCGCACCGTCACTAGAGAGCAGATCAGGGATCTCAGTGTCGTTGTCCTCGTCGTTTGAGTTGCTGTCACTGTGCCCATACTTGTCGATTTCCACGCTCCCAAAATCAGAGCCCATAAACGACCCCTCTCTGGAGCTCTGCACCTGCATAACCACAGCTGTTTGAGCACTTGTACGAGCTTGAAGCATCACAGCAGCATCATAAAGGCCTCCTACCTCCTCCATAAACGATCTGCTCGCGCGCGATTCGCTGACACTGTCCTCGCTCTCCTCAAGGCTCGGGATGCTTGTTTGGAACGACAGTTCAGATGATGCCGCCAGTGAAGCTGAGAACGCCGATGACAGGAAACTGCGACGCTGACCCTGCTGATCACGAGCGAATTCTTTCCCATCCTGTTTAGCCTCGAGCGTGTGTTCGCCAGCTGGGGATGATGGTGCGCTGTAGGCTTCCACAGCATGGGGAGATTGTGTATGTGATTCGTCATCCGCTTCTGTTGACGCGTTCTTGAAATCGACAATCTCGAAGTCGTCGAGTTCATCGTCTGATGTGCCAACAATAGTAAGTTCAGCACCTTTCGCTGTGTCTTGACTTTCAGCGAACGAGTCTCTGTCTGTTTCTTCGTTGTTGTGGAGCATTGTTCGATCCTGGGAATCGAGGCCAGTCGATGGTAACTCGTTGATATCGTCATGAGCAGATATTCCAACTGGAACATTGGAACCGCGTACGGCTATAGTTTCAATCTGCTTCAGATCTCGATCTCGCGATGTTGGTGGGTGATACTGTTCTGTTGTATCAGTCTCCGACACCGGTTTAGCATCAATGGCTGCTTCGGACTCTTGGTGCTTGCTCGCAACGACAGGTTTGGCTGGTGATGATTTCGATGACACAGATACGACTGTCATCGCACGAGGAACTTGCGATGCAGAAATCTGCTGGGATTCTGGTGTCACTCCAGCAAGTAGCTCACCGGCATTAAGTTCACACCCGGTACCTTTGTCACCAACAGTTGATGTGTCAGGCTTCTCGCTCGTGCTGTCGGGACCCCTAATGATGTCCATGTCTGTCGCATTATCACTAATTGCACGTTCTGGTATCTCGTGTCCCGCATTCACTGCTGAAGACGAGCCAATCTCATCTGCAACAACTACCAAGTCCTTCACGCTGGACGGCGACTCAAGCTCTCCAATTTTGTGCGAAAGTGTCGGTACTTGCGATGCCGGAACGTGTTCCATGATCAGAACTTGTTGAGGCGCTGGTAATGCCATCGATTCGTGATGTGAGTGGTCGGATTTGCTGACTTGCGCGATACTAGGAGAGACAAGCGCCACCATTGCCTGCCGGACAAGATCTTGATTCAGCCTCGCCTTCACCTGGTTCTGGTTCTTCAGCTGCGCCAGAGCAAGCTGGCGCGTCTTCTCTCGTGGAACCCACTCCTTCTCGATGATTGTGCTCGCGCTGCTCTCGCACTCGACCATCTTTTGCAACACTTCTGCTGGGAGGATCTCCAAGTGACCGTGAAGCGCGTTCTGAACAATCTGCAGGTGCTCGCTCGAAAGAACGTTTGATCTCGGAGGCACACCATATCGCCGCGACAGTTGCTCTAGCTTGTGCATGTGAAGACCAATGCGCTCTCGTACAACTTGTTCCTCATGCTGGTAGCGACTGCGCAAGTACTTGCGTCCGATCAGAGAGGAGAAGCTTTTGCTGGATAGAGTGCTCGACACCGCAGCCTCTTCGACGGCTCTGCACCATGTCAAAAGTAACGACACAGCTAGCATTTAGAAAGGTGATCCGCTTTTTGCGTGATGCGACGCAATGTAAGGACGCGTACCGTTGAGCTCTGCTCGCGACTGCATCCATAAAATTCCCAGCTATGATGCTGAAAGCATAGTTCGAGACTGCAGTATCTTTGCCTTCTTGAGTGGCAGCAGTGGAAGCAATCGGTGGTTGTGTGGCTGCTTGATTCTCTGATGGCAGCTCGACCGGAAGAAGTCTGTGCGACGCGATTTCCGCTGTCACCGGTTCTTCAAGAAGAGTTGTATACGGTGTTGCAACATCAAACTGCTGCTCGATCGGATCCGTCTGAACACTGATTTCAATACCAGGCGTTTGCTGCGTCTCGTCTCGAGTCTGCGTCGTTGCGTCTGTGCTCACAACACAAACTTCATCCGTGACTTTACATTCCACAAATGCCTGGATGCTTGCATCTCTCAGCTCGACACGATCCGTTTGCGCCCCGCACTCACTTCGAGTAGCTCGATCACTGTTGTTTTCGCCACTCAACTGCAAACGCTCGCTCTCGAGGTGTCCGACACGAATCATTGCCACGTTCAGACGATCCGACAATGCCTGCTTCTCCTTCAGCGTCGACGAATGCATTTCTTGCAGTCTCGACAGCTCAATGCGAGACTCCGACAGAGTTGAGTTGACAAGCGCAAGCGCCTGCTCCAGACGCTTGATCTCCAGGACAGTCGCCATGTCCCTCTGATCGGATTGATGAAGGGACGAGCGCGCCGCACCTTCGAACGGATACTCCATCTTGCGCTTCAGATCCAGGAATTGGATCTGCTCTTTCATGTCGGCGAGCTCGGCAAGCGCCTCCTCCTTCTTCTGCAAGATCACGTCTAGCTCGTCTTGTGCGTCCTTTGCCTGCTTCTCGGCGAAAATCCGTGACGTTCTGAGCTTCTCCGCGAGTCGACTCTCGACGTGCAGCTGCTCATACAGACTCTCGATCTTTCGCGTCTCTTCTCTCGCCAGCGACCGCAGCGACTCCTCGTGGTTCTGCAGCGCGCGCTCGACCTGCTGCAGCATTCGCTGCACCGCTTTCTCGCCACACGCATGCTCCACGCTCTCGCTCGCCCCCGTTCTTTCGACTGGCTTTGACGGACGAGATGCTGAGAACCTGACCTCTCTGTCTTCGTTCGGGTGGCGTCTCAGATGGTGCTTTTCAAGGAAGTCAGCGGACGCAAACATTTTGCCGCAGTAATAGCACTGGCGCGCTTCCTGGACGCGTGCAGCTGCTGCAATGGTCCCAGTGTCGTCATCTTGGTTGTCGACACCAATTCTACGCTTCCTGCGCTGCGGTACGAGATCTGCGAGTAGCTTCTCGATCGTGGCGACTGCAGAAGGAGTTGCTCTGGCCAGAGTCGCACCAGCATTGAAATCACATTTCGCCTGTGTAAGAAGCATTTCACTATTGACCCAATTGCAGAGCGTCAAAGCCTCTCACTCACCCTTGGATCTGCAGCAGCTTGGCGATATTCTGCAGCGCCTGATGGAGCTTCTGAACCTGTCTGTCTTCGCTCTTGGCACGCTCTTTCCACTTGGTCGCGCGCTCTGCAAATGCCTTCACCTCTCTGCTTGCAACGCATCCACAGACCCTATTATGAGCCCAGCGTAGCGCTCCCGTGTGCCACATTGCCACCGTCATCACCACTCGTTCGCACGCACTGCTCGCTCGCGTGCAGCTGTTTCTCTAGCGTCTCGAGCACCGCGCCATCCCGCGTGCGCATGAAGAGCAGGTACTCGACTGCGAGCTGGAATACGCGCACTATGAACCACGCGCCTCGACTACTGCTGCTTCTATCTTCCCCCGCGTCCGCATCCGCGTCTGCTGCAGCGGCGCTTGCAGCCGCCGGCAGCCGCGCGAACGTCAGGTGTAGCACGAAAGGCTCGAGTACGCTCGGGTCGCCGTGGCGCACGACGTCCGGCAGGTGCAGCGCACGTAGCAGGCGCCAGTTCAGTTTCTCAGTGCGCTCGCGCCAGCAGAAGCGCGGCGGCGGCGGCGGTGCAGCTGCCGCATTGGCGGCGCGCGCGCGTCGGCGCATGAGTTCGCTGGGAATGAAAGTCGGAAATCAGGATACGCCTTTTCGCCTGGTTTCAAAGCTGGAGTGGCGACGAACCCGTATAGTGAAAGAAACAAGGCAGACATCACCCCCTGAATATCTCACTATTGCATTCACGAAAACAAGGGATGGAAGCCACGCGCGTGCGGCTCGTGGGCTGCGCGCTGCCGCCGCTGGCAACTGCAGGCGCAGCACGAGAGCCCGAGCCGCCGACGCTGGCGGCAGCCATGGGTGCCGCGACGCTCTCCGTGCCGCACGTGCTGGCGTCGGCGGCAGCACAGCGACGGCAGCTCCCGGAAGCTGTGCTCGTGCGCCTGCGATGGGGGCACGAGCCGCGCGGCAGTCTCTTCCGCCCCGCGCCGCTCGCGATGGAAAGCAGCCGCAGCAACGGAGCGCCGACGCCGACAGTGGAGATGGTGTACCCGATCAGCGTCGATGCGCCGCGCTTCGTCGCGTACTTGCGACAACTGGTGCGTTGCTGGTGCTCCTGCTGTTGTGTGTATGTGGTCGATAGAATGAGTAGCTCTTACGCTCACTCTTTGTATGTGTGCCGCTGCCACCACTGCGTGGCGTCGACAGAAAGAGCTGACGCTAGACGTACTCGACCGCAGCACGCGGCGCCAGATTGGCAGGTGCACCGTGCCGCTCTTCTGCTCGTCGCCTCGTCGCCGTAGTAACCTGCCATCGCCGCTGCAGGAGGCGGCAGCTGCCGATGCGACGGTCGAGACTACGCTACGCCAGATCCGCCGCGAGAATGCGCTGTATGAGATCAAGGCAGTTGAATCGGATGAGGAGGACGGTGGTGATGACGCGACGATTGGTGCGAACCGAGTGTCGTTGTGCTGTGTATGCGTGTTTGGCTGTTTGGCTGGAGTGAGATGCTGACCTTGTTTGTTCCGTCTGTCCAGGGTACTTGGTGGTGAATCTTGACGTCCAGTTCCGGGACAGTAACTCCGACGATCGAGATGCCCTGGACGGCGAACTCGTAGTGACGTCAACCTGGCTGAAAGAGCCTCTTGTCGACTCAGAGAAGCGAGCTCCCGCAGTGCTTATTCCGCGTGCAAGTCCGAGTGTGCGTGTGCATGTGCAGCACTCCCTCGGAAGGGTCTCAAGCAATGAAAATGCACAGAGAGGAGAGCGTCATCGTCCGTTTGAGGTCGATGCATCACTCTCACCTATCTCGCTGCTCGACAGCGATGCGTCTTCGTCGTTTCGAGAAAGCACTCCCGTCCGTGGGGACAGTCATCTCCCAGTTCACCTTTCGAAGCACGAGAATGCGATTCGAACAGCTCCATCCTCGACACCTCCTGACCCTTCCAAGCTGCTGGAGCTGATCGAGAAAGGCAAGATGCTGCAAGAATCCATGGCGAAAGCTGTAGATGATGACGAGCCGAGCGGTCGACTCGATTATCTACAAACAATTGGTGTGAAAGGCGATCTCAGCAGCCAGGTTCTGATGCTCAGGGCGCTGGACGATTCCAGTGCAAGCGTGAGCGAGGACGACCCCAGCAGCTGGCAGTCGATTCTGAAGCGCCCTCAATCGCCGCTGCAGGATTCTTCACAGACCAAGCGCCCGCCCTCGCCAAAATCTGGTACATCACTTCAGGTTAGCGACGTGCAGGGTTTGAAGATCTCGTTTGACTCGATCGGGTTTACGAGAGAGTTCGCATCTCAGCTCCAGCAGCTGCGCGATTCCTCCATTTCTAGCAGATTCAACCCTGTCGAGGTGGCGGTGACGCACAGCGATATTGCTGCGTTGTTGGGGAAGCCCGAGGACAAAGCGGGGGAGATCAATGATGGGGAGCCACTGTTTTCGTTCACGCCTTCGCTGCAGAGACGTGCGTTTCGGCTCAGTTACTCGCACGTCATCCCGCTACCGACTCGAATTCACTTTCTGGCTCAGCAAGCGATGCAGGACTCGAACAAGAAGCAGCTGGAGTTTAGTGTTGTGTGCAAGACACGGGGCACACCCCGCCGAAACAGACAAGCTTCAAGGGGTGGCAGGAGTTTTCAGATATCGCTCCGTGGTCTCGTGGACGTATGTGATGTGTTTTCCTGTCAAGAGTCGACGACCGAGCCCCAACTCGTGAAGGTGTATTTGAGTGTTTGTGAAGACAATGGCTTCGCACACGAAGCTGGCAGGCGAGCAGGAGAGGTCGTACAACGGGTCGGCGTGCTGAAAGTGAGATTTCAAGTCTGTACGATGAAGACTTTTGGAAACGACTTGAAAGACGACGGGCGAGACCGCCAACTTCTCGAATCCTCTCTCCACTTGAGTTCTCGCGACTCCATTGCTGCAGATAGCAGTGAATCGCCGAGTTCAGCATGTGAAGCAAATCGGCATTCGTCAATTACAAGAGTGTCATCCCGATCGCCTCACAATGGCAAGATACAAAAAGGGCCGAAACGAGTCCCTCAGGTCACGATGCAACTTGGTGTGATGATCGACAGAGCGACTTCGATCGCTTTCTCCGATACTCAAACCACCAATGGTTGGTGTGGGACGAGTTTCGTTCGATTCCAGTACATCGTTCCTCACAGCAAGGCGGCTGCAGGGGTGCATCCAGCAGGGACGTTCAAGCGCTCTTTCAAGCGGAAGTTGGTTCGTGTTGGTGGCGAGCAAAATCCCTCGAGGCGATTCAGTGCGAATGTCGGCCACATCGGTGTGTTCCCGTTCGAGATGGAGCTTCTATCGAATCACTACTCCGAAATCAAGCTGCTGGTGAGTCAATGAGAGCTGTAGTGAAGCTTGGTGAGTGTTCGACGCTTTTGACGATGCCATCTTGCTAACAGAATCGCGTGTCGAGTTTCTTAGATCATCGAAGTGTGGCTTCAGCGAGAACAAGATACACGGGATCGCGACGGTGCGCTTCTCGGACTTGTCAAGGTTCCGCTGAGCGTGCTTTTTTCGAGGATCAGGTTCGTAATCACGTTTGGCAGCTTCGCAGGAAACACGCTATCTTACTGATCTGCGATTATGTATGTGCAGAGAAAGCAGAAAATATGGGTGGGATCAACCACTCCCTGCTGTCGGCGTTGACGACCGATTCGCTATCATCGATCCTTTCTCTGGTCAAACCTCTGGGTTTATCCACACGCGTGTCGCTGTCGGGACAGCAGAACAGGTAGCGTTGCGTAGCTACTATAGCTCGTTATGAGACAGACAAAGGCTTGCTCACATTTTGTGTGAATGTACAGATGATGTCTCTCTCCACCGCATTGCGAGGGGTTGTGCAGTTGCAAGCGATGACAAGGGGCTTTATTTCCCGACGGATACACTTTGGGCGAGTGCGACGTGTAGACGGAAAGCATAATGCGAATGCAGCCGTGCATTCTGATCAGACTGCACAGAGCCTGGAGGCGAGCAGTGGAGAAGCTGATGGCGCCAGCTTCCAGGTCGAAGCTGCTCGAAACGAAGAAAGACACCATGGCTCTGTCGACGCTTCAATCGCTTTAACTGAAACCACAAACAGCCAGCAAGTTGTCGACGGTGAATCTTCGCTCAACGTCGTGCTTTGGCACGAAATCGGGCTGGAAATTTTCGAGTGCTGGCAATCGGCAAATCCCCATCCAGTCCCTGAGCGAAGGAAAAGACGGTCCGTACTTGGGTGTGATGTGGAAGGAGAGTTGGTGCTCCATGATGACCGAGATGAATTGCCAGCAGAACAGAGCGTGGTATCGTTCGCGCTGTGGTGGGATGCCAGCCACGCCCGACTGAACTCGAGCTTCGAACATTCGTTTCGCTCGAGACAGAGAGGAGACGCATCTGATCTCGCGTCAGAAGTCTCCGAAGTGAACCTCCGTTTTCGTGTGCAGAAAGATTTTCTTGGTTCCAGTGGCGCGGATGCTCAGCAAGGGCATGCAAAGCTGAGTTTGCAGGACATACTCGAAGGTGTCGCCGCGTCAGAGAACAGATCCCAAGCCAAAGACCGACGAAATCAGCTGGTGTACTGCGAGAAGAAGTTCAATGTCCCGATCGAATGGCAAGGCGACTCCCTCTCGCACCTCACTTCCGTGTTCCCAGTTCGAGTGTGGTATCGCGTGGTAGCACGCTCTTCAGCTGTACCGAGACCGTTTGAGCCAGCGCTGTCGACTGGATCGTCGTACGTGCTAGATGATACCAAGCTCAAGGGCAGCGGTAATGAGACCAACTTTCCGGATCTTCTGGTTGGTAGAGAAGAGGAATCGACACCAGCAACTGCACCTGATGAACCCAAGCCGAGAATGGTTGAGATACTTCCAAAAGAGCGGGAAGAATTGCTCCAAGTCGTGGATTTCAGCGACCACCAGCGCCATAACAGTGACCATCTTCTTGGGCCAGATGAGAAATCCCCCTTCGCGTCTGTTGATGGGACTCCACTCGATCTATCTGCTGATGCCTTTTTATCGGTCTTCCCTCGATCGTCATCACATTCATCCAGCTCGAAAGAAACTCCAGAGCTTCAGCATCGTGTACTGGATCACAATGAGATAAACCCGGATTGCGAAGAAGTCCCGTGCTGTCAAGAAGCAGAAGATTGCGATTCTGTTCCTGAATCGATGGAGAATGACGCAATGAACGCACTGGATCAAAGAATTGAACTCCGTGAGGAGTCGGCTGAGTATTCGCCGCAGATGAGTGGTGCTACCGGATTTGACGTAGCCAGTGAGCTGGCAGAGCATGAAGAGCAAAAGCGACCAACGGACAGTCGACTCGAGATCGATGATCTCAGTTTCGCTTCACCTGATGAAAGTACCGACTTCTACCCACCGATCACGCTGTCATCATTCGGTATTGAAGAGATCCAGTTGTCTCCATCAAGAGGGAGCGCGTCGTCGCAAGGTATCATGTCATCCCGTGAAAGCAGGACTCCAACTGCCCACGACGACTACGACTCGAGCACGATTTCGCAACTAGAGGATCGGGAAGCAGAACACGAGAGCGGCAATGAGCATTCCGCCGCTCCAAGCGAGAAGTCGCTCGACGAGCCTCATGACGTCTCGACTCGGGACAACGAATCACAAGCATCCAGAGACAGCACTACTTCGGAAGCTGACGTATCGAGTATTCCCGATGTTGATGCAAGAGAGGACGAGCTTGAATCGAGTGTGTATCCGACAGTTTCAACAACGCAGGATGCGCGAGTGCAAACAGACTTGGTCGAAAATGAACCGGCAGTGGTCGCACTCGAAACCAGACGGCTGATGGTCGATGCTGCATGCGGAACCTCCGACGACGGTGGCGATGATGACGATATAGTGGATCTGGTGTCAGAAGATGTTTGCGAGGTGAATGCAGCAGAAGGAGAATCAAGTTACGATGCGAAAGACATTGCTTCACCCCAGGAAGTTGATGAGACAGAAGAGGTCCAGCAGCCAGTACATTCGCCTTCAAAAGAAGATGATGAAGGTCATGTCCAGAATTCACCTGCACGAGAAAAACTGGAATCAACTCCTTCTCCTATGAGCAAAGCTGAGACTACGAGTGGCAGTCCGCTCGCCCTATCGCCTCAGCACTCCGAAGCAGCGTTCAGTCTTCCGGTCGACAAGTTCGAGATCATCTGCCAGTTGCTGACAGACATCCGTGACTCGTGTGGAGCTGAGCGGGTGCGAGAGATCAT
Source organism: Globisporangium nunn (assembly GCA_023334075.1). Lineage (NCBI taxonomy): Eukaryota > Oomycota > Peronosporomycetes > Pythiales > Pythiaceae > Globisporangium > Globisporangium nunn. The sequence continues at coordinate 4,982 of JAASFZ010000074.1, read as the reverse complement.
CGCTGCTCACACCGCTCAACTCGCGCTGCTCGATCGCAAAGTCGAAAAATCTACAGTCGACCTGGTCGATACAGAAAGCAGATGCGAAAGGGACGATGAGTTTGTCAATGAACAAGAAGCCGTGGTTTCTGCCGCAGACGACAATCACACCCAAACAAAACCTCAGCAGCAGCTATCGCCGTTCCCGGGATCAAAGAAGAGAGATCCCCCTATGCAGCTAGCTGCTACATCCAGGCTGGCTAACGTGGCGAACGTTAGTCTGTTGGACCCCGCTGAGGTCTACTGCACGGTGAATCGTCAGCACGTTCCAGCTCTTGCACCATCAGGGGTGACAACGCAAGAGCACCCAGTGTTTTCTTCTACACTATCCAGCTCTGCTGATACAGAAAGCTTCGGGAGGCGGCGCTGTGATGCAGAGGTGACTGCCGAATCTGCTTCTCTCCATCGGTCTCGAGTTCAGAGTCTGAAACCGCTGCGTTCGATTGACTCTCACACCCTCCAGCAAGAGATGCAGCGCCGCCTGGAGCGAAGCGGAATGGAAGCAGATCGTCGCGATGGCCTATCCAACTCTCGGGTATCTGTTACCGCCACAAGCTTGCCGCGAGTGGAGCCGCTTTCGTGCTCGTGTCATGAAGAGAAGCTGTTTCCTGACACTGTTAATTCACCTATGTACGCGTTTCGAAGCCGACCGAAGCAAAAGCTCCTGTCGTATAAAGCCGATACAGAGACAGAGCGAATCGCGCGGATCATGCAAGGAAGCGTCGACTACTGGCGCAAAGGCGATGACCATGCGATCACAAGCTGCGATGATTCGGCGGACTCGGATATGGACGATGATCTTTACTTTTGATAGCGGGAACAGCGCTCGCTGTATTAAGATGGTGTGCTGATATCAGCGAAAGATTGCTTGGGCTACTTTCGCGGCTTCGATTTGCGTTGACCAGCTTTGCGGAGCTTCTCATAGAAAGAGGCTTTTGGCTGGCTGGATTCAGACTGCTCCGCCGGCTCGCGACTCGACTCGTCATCATCCGAGTTCGAGGACGTCGCTCGCTGACCACCTCGGCTCGACGGATTGCCTCGCCTCGGCAAGTCGGATCCACAGGCTACTGCGGAGTGTGTGGCGGCGACGACGTCAGGAAGGATCTTGGTGCCGCGCATCTTCTCGAGAAGCGATGTGCGCTCGAGACACTCCCGGTGCACGGTTTGCTGCAGCAGCGATATCTCCTGTTCACATAGTGATTGTCTAGTTTAGTAGAGTTCGATCGAGTGCTACTTACTGTACACTAATGCACCAAGCTAGAGCTACCACAAGTACACAGAGAAGCTACGCACACGATCCTTCTGCTCCATGCTGAGGCGGAGCTTCTCGATCACTTTCTCATACTCGTGACTCTCCTGGTTCCCGGCACCATTGCTGCTGCTGCTGTTAGTGTTGAGCCGGTTGCTGGCTTTCTTTGCAGATGCTGATACCGCATCACTCGGTGCTGATCGCTTCTGGTCCTCGCCCCACGCAAGCTGTGGCCCACTAGTGATCGTGAGCTGTGATCTTTCGAGCTCCAACTGATTGATTCGCGCTTGCATCTCGTCGACGCGTTTCTGGAGCGCTGCATTCTGACTCTCGATTCGCTGGTGGTGGTGGTCCGAGTCGTGCTGGAGTTTGTCGAGCTGCTGTTTTGCCTTGCTTTTCTGCAGATCGAGCTCACGCTGCAGCGACGTGTGTTCGCTCTCCAGCTCGCTCTGTCGCAATGACGGGTCATATAGCCTCAGCCTAATAGGAACGTGGCAGCGCAATACATCTGCTTGTCATAGCATAGCGGACACCTACCTTGTCGATCGCAAGAGCTGCCACCTTTTTCTCCAAGGCATCCACCAACGAGTTCGACTGCATGCCGCTCAAACGAACATGCTGTTGGGCAGTTGTTAGTATGGCGTCAACCTCAGCTAGACAGCTCGCGGCTGTTTTCTGACGCTCCGACTCCACTGGAAGACAGACGCAACGATTCGATCTCACGCACCTGCAACTCCTCCATACTGCGCTCTGCTTGATCTCGCCAATGCGAGACTTGGCGTTCGGTGTCGTGCAGCTGTGTTCACAAGCAAAAAGATTCGTGAGAACATCGCTTGTCAGCATACCGTCTTGGCAGAGCAGTTTGTGATGGAGATAATGGTCAGTAGATCGGCAACCTGCTTCTCAACGTCATGCAGCGTGTGCTTGGCACTCTCAGCCCTCTGCTGGACTGCAGATATCTGTTTCTTGAGAAACTCGGCATGTTCGCTCTGTGTCACCTTCAGATCTTCCATTGCCTTGCCGTGGTCGCATTCAAGCCGACCGAGATCGTTCATGTGCTCGAGACGCAGCATCTCCAGCATTTTCGAGTGCTCTTGCTTGAGCTTCTCGGTTGATAAACTATTCTCCTCAATCTGTTTCTGAAGCGATCCGACTTGCAGAAGAAGCCGCGGCACCAACTCGTCACTCTTTGCCTTATCTTCTTGCAGCTGAGCGCACTCAGAAAGCAGAAGTGCCTTGTTCTTCTCGGAACCGTGGAGCTGATGCTTGAGCATGATCACTTCGCTGTTCATTTGGGAGTATCCCACCCGCTCAGCATCAGCTTCTGACATAACCCGAGAGAGCTCCTGCTGCACTGCATGGAGCCGCGTTTCGAGCTGTTTAGCGGCTGCTCGTTCCTCGCTCACGCACTCTGTCATCGCAAGTAGCTTGCGCTTCGTCTCGTTGCGTTCAGCGACTGCTTGGCGTTCGAGCAAGCTCCATGAAACCTGACTCTCAGCGTACCGCGTCTCGAGCTCCTGGATCTTTGCTCGTTCACGCTCGCACTCGGCGGCAAACGCAGCTTCTTGTGTCGCCAATTGTAGCTTGCACTGCTCGATCTGGCTCGAGAGTTGCAACACCTCGTTGCGCAGCTTCTGATCTGTGAGCGCGCTCGCCATCTTCCATTCATCTTCCGCGCGCTTGCTCTGAGCCTGCGCCTGCTGGTTCGCTTCTTGCTGCTGCAATAACTCGCGCTGCGTCGCTGACAGTTTGCTGCGATTCTCCGAGTCGGTGGTGCGCAGTTGCAAACATTCCGCCGCAAGCTGTGCCGCACTCGCTGCAAGTTCATGAGAGAGCTGCTCGAAGCTGTTCTTTAGCGACTCGACATCTGCTTTGAGGTCCTGTGACGTCCTGCGCTCACGCTCGAGGAAGCCCACGAATGTCTGTGAACGATGGCGCGAGATCATCAGTTCAGATATCGGAGTAAATGCACCGCAACGCTGTCGAACAAGGTGACGCACGTGGAAGGTCTTCTTGTACTTGTTGACTTTCTCCTGGAGCTCCTGTACCTCGGCGAAAACGAAGTAGCTCACGCCGCAGAACGTGCACGCAGTGTCCTCGGCGGTCATCTGCTGGATCTCGGCGGGCAGCGCGCGCCGCGCCTCGTGCGCATAGAGCTCCTCGCGCGTCGGGTCGCGCAGCTCGAGCGACGCCATCGCCCGTTCGTTGCCGCCTGCCAATGCGATATAGTTACGCCATGTGAGGAGGACTACGAGAAGGAAATCGATGTCAACAGCGCTCGTGTTGACTCGTTAAGCGATTGAAAGGCGACATTGCATGTTGAGAGTAGAATGCGAGCGTCGAGTGAGCAGGCAGACTGACCGCGCTCTTGCTAGCGCAGCGCAGCTCACCACGGCAGCACGTATCCCTCCTGGTGGAAGAACTTGGCCGAGTCCTCGAGCGTGGCGTTCTCGATGACCTTGGTCATACCCGCAACGCTCTGCGCTGGAGTCACGTTGCCCGTGTGGTTGACCATGCGCGTGACAACGTACCCTGGGTGCAGCAGCAGGCAGCCGATGTTGTCCTTCTTGAGATCGAACGCGAGGCACTTGGCGACCATGTTGAGCGCGGTCTTGGACGCGCGGTAGCCGTAGCTACCGCCGGACGTGTTGTCCTCGATGCTGCCCATGCGCGAGGTGATGTTCGCGACGAACGCACGGCCGCTCGCCTGTGCGGCGAGTCGCAGGTTCGGCAGGAACGCGCGTGTCATGAGGAATGGGCCGACCGTGTTCACCTCAAAGTTGTGCATGAGGTCGGCCTTGGTGGTCACCGAGAGGTTGCCTCCCTCGAAGATCCCGGCGTTGTTAATGAGCAGGTCGATCGGCACGTTCTCGAGTGCCTGCGCGGCCCCTAGGATCGACTGTTCATCGCCTGTGTCGAGCGCCAGTAGCTTCCACGTCGCGAGCTGCTTGAGCTATGCAGTATACGCACAGTGCACACCAAGGCGATGCGTTGGCCGAGAGTGAAAGCGAGGTCAGTGATTTGCATGCTTCAAGTGTACCACCACCCATCGAAATTCTTGTTGCAACATGGGGCGGAGTGTACAGCACCTCGTCTGCCGTGTCCACGTTGCGCGCCGAGGCGACGACGTTCCAGCCGTTGGTGACGTAGTGCTCAGCGAACGCGAGGCCGATGCCGCGGTTCGCGCCGGTGATCAGCACAGTCTTACGCGCTGGCGCTGCCATTGTGTAGGGCTTAGAGAGAGAGAGGACTTTTCGTGAGCCTTGAGGCGGGGAGGGAGAAATCGGAGACTGACTGATTGGCAGACAGGCAGGATTGCAAAATGTGCAGAATAGTTTTCGTGTGGTTTCAGCCAGCACTTCATCTCGAGTGCAGTTTGGACCCCAGGAGCAGCTTTGGTAATGACCGTACGCATCGGAGACCACACGCATCGTCGGACTGTCATCATCTTTTTCCTTTTCGTGAGCATCACTGACAGGATCTTCGGTGTCGGAGGATTCAGAGCATGATCCTCCAGTTGGTCAAAATGCAGCATCAAGCAGGACGCCACGAACGCGACTTTTTTTCTTGCCACGAACCCAGCAAGTCGAAAGTCACCCCTCCCCCAGCTCCACTTCTGAGCCAAAGATCAAATTTTTTTTTGAAAATGCCGGTCACTTATGGTGAAGCTACTATGACCAACGTCGCCCAGCCT
>JAASFZ010000739.1:0-12556 GCA_023334075.1 Globisporangium nunn | reverse complement strand
TGCACTTGCTAGGGCAGCAGCACCGGCAGTGTTGGCTTTTGGCTCGGCTCGACGGAAACCACTCGGTGGCGTCAACATCGCAAGGAACCTGGCTGCTCGTTTCAGAGAGATGTATGCGTCAGAGACCCACGAAGCGGATGTGGCGAACAACTGTATTGGTTTAATCGGTATATCTTCCCTCGCGCTCTCACACACACGACGAACCAACTCATACATCGCGCACGTTGTCGTAGATCTTGACAATACTCGGTAAATCGCACTTCATCTGCGTCACTGGACACTCGCCGTGCTGCTCGACATAGCGGTAAATACACGTGTAGCAGAACACGTAGCCGGAGACTGACATCGCCGGGTTCACGCGCGTTTGCCGACACACAGGGCACATGGACGGGTCGGCGCTCGAAAGCGTAAGCGCACTGCCTGAGAACTGTGGGGGCAGTGGCGGTGGCGGGATCGGCGAGTCCGTGCCGGTCATGCGCATCTTCACGGCCGCGCCCTCTTCCGAGTACATCCACTCGATGAACTTGTAACCCGCGACGCCGAGCAGCAGCAGCACGTACGAATGGTCCACCGTCGCCCACGACGCACGCAGCAGAAAGCGGCGCACACGCGCGAGCACGCCAGACCCGCTCAGCTTCGCGAGCATCTCGTCGCGATACGCGCTCTGGTTCTGGCGCAGCACGGACTGCACCAAATTGTATCGTTAGCCAATAAATAAGAAGGATCTCATTAGCGAGAGGAAGAGCGAGCCACAATGCACCTCATCATCCGCGGTGACGCGCACGAGAACAATCTTCATGCGCCGCAGGAGGGGCGAGAAGTACGGCGTGTCGCCGAAAAGGTAGAGCCACTGCGCCATTTGAGAAGCCACCGAACACTAATGAGCTCGAAGGTACGAGTACAGCACAGCAGCACTCGCGGCACGCACCTGGTACAGGAAGAACGCGCCTTCGTACGCAAAATGCGCAAACGGGTACACTCGCAGGAACGCGCGCTTGAGCCGGAACATCAGCTGCAGCTGCTTTAGGCGCTGCAGGAACACATTCATGTTCGCGCGCGCGCCAGTCACTAGTGCACGGCCACTGCTGCTCTCAGCTTCCGTAGCTCTGCTCTCTCGCTGCGTAGAGACGGACGCAGGAGGCGACGGCAACGTGCGCGGCAGCGTCTCCTGGAGATCCCGAAAGTAGTTGTCGAGCTTCGCCTTCATGTACGGAACTAGCACCTGTCACCCGCCAGCCAGCCACGCACACAGCCGAAGACGCCGGCAGTCAGCACCCCACTCTTCTTCTTCTATCGAACAAGACGCGACAGCAGCACACACCGTGTAGAGCAGCGACTGGCGGCGCGCCGCCGCCGAGAGCGGCTCCGTGGCGGGCGGCTGACCGCTCTCCGGTACCGCGCGCAGCGATACACGCTTCATTCCATAAAAACGCTCGGTGGCGAGGCTGTCGTAGCGTGCGAGGAAGTGGCGCTCGACTGCCAGGCGCAGTAGTGCGAAGGTCTCCTCGAGGTACCGCACAGGCAGGGCAGCGCTCAGTTGCGGGTACGACTCGCTGGCCGTGTGCACGAGGTACTCGATCGCCGGCTTCACGCCGCAGGCCATGCGCTCCTGCATGAGCAGCTCGAAGAGCGACGGAGCAGCAGCTGCGCCGCCATCGCCGTTGCCGCTGCCGCTGCCGTCGCCGCCGAAGCCCTGCGTCTGCTCGAGGAAGAGCATTTTGGTCTTGCACTTTGCTTGGTCCCATTCTTGCATGCGTCAACCAGCGTCCTTCGTTTTTGTCACTATCGGAAGGAGCTGCATGGCTTCGGACGACCTTTACGCAACATTCACCTAACTTCAATCGACGTGGTCCACACGTTCGAACAGGTCTTCAAACAAAACGTTGGGATGTCTGGCACTCGCCAACTCGCTCGCTCGCCAGCACCCGCACCCGCAGCAGCTCCACTCGCTCTTCCGCCCTCCCGCCCACAATGCACCTGTCCAAGGCCGCCGTCCGCTCGCTCAAGCGCAGCTTCTCCACCAAAGTGGCACCGCGCGTACGTATCCCTGCAACGCCGTCTGCTGCTCTACCGCCAGCCACCTCACCCGGAGCTCACAACCAAACCCGCAGGATGTCGTCATCGTGAGCTACGCGCGCACGCCGATCGTGCCGTTCAACGGCACGTTCGCGCCGCTCAGTGCGCCGGAGCTCGGCGCGATCGCCAACAAGGCGGCTGTCGAGCGCGCGGGACTCCAGCCGAACCAGATCCAGGAGGCGTACCTGGGCAACGTCGTGAGCGCGGGCATCGGCCAGGCGCCAGCGCGCCAGTCGATCCTCAAGGCGGGCTTTCCCAACTTCATCCCGTGCACGACGGTCAACAAGGTGTGCGCGTCCGGCATGAAGGCCATCGCGATGGCGGCGCAGAGCGTCATGGCCGGCAGCCAGGACATCATGCTCGCCGGCGGCTTCGAGAGCATGTCCAACATCCCGTACTACCTCCCGAAGGCGCGCACGGGCTACCGCCTCGGCGACGGCAAGCTCGTGGACGGCGCGATTCACGACGGGCTCTGGGACCCGTACAACAACCAGCACATGGGGCTCTGCGGCGAGAAGTGTGCCACTGACTTTGGCTTCTCGCGCGAGGACCAGGACGCGTACGCGATCGAGACGTACAGCCGCGCGGTGGCGGCCAACGAGCGGGGTTTCTTCGAGACTGAGATCACGCCCGTGAACATCAAGCAGCGCCGTGGTGACGACATCGTGGTGTCCAAGGACGAGGGGCCGTTCCTGACCAAGCCGGAGAAGATCCCGACCCTCCGCCCGGCGTTCAAGAAGGACGGCACGGTCACGGCCGCGAACGCCTCGCCGCTCAACGACGGCGCGGCCTCGCTCGTGATCATGTCGGGCGAGAAGGCGCAGGAGCTCGGCTTGACGCCGCTCGCGCGCATCCGCGGCTTCGCGGATGCCGCCCAGGACCCGCTCGAGTTCACGATCGCGCCGTCAAAGGCGGTGCCGCTTGCGCTCAACCACGCCGGCCTGCAGCTCAGCGACGTCGACTACCACGAGATCAACGAGGCGTTCTCGGTCGTCGCGCTCGCCAACATGCGCCTCATGGACATCCCGCACGACCGCCTGAACGTGAACGGCGGTGCCGTGGCGATCGGCCACCCGATCGGCATGTCTGGCGCGCGCATCGTCGGTACGCTCATCCACATCCTGCGCGAGCGCGACGCCACGATCGGTTGCGCGTCGATCTGCAACGGCGGTGGTGGCGCCGGCGCCATGGTCATCGAGCGTCTCAACTAAGTAAACAGTCTGAAACTCTCGGCCCCTTTGATGCCGAAGATGCGGGTCACCATAGGAAACACAAGTCCGCACACTTAGCATCATCACGTAAACGTTCTCTCCAATGAGCATTCGACAATGTTCTCGTACAATTATCTCGCGCACTCCCTGCGTACACACCAACAAGTCGTTCATCGATAGGGGTGGCGTCACCGCAAGGTGGCAAAGATCTCGTGCAAGCTCTTGCGCAGCAAGAAGCGCTGGTCTTCCGTCAATTCGTGCGCGTCGCACATGGTCTCCACGAACGACTCGATCTGCGGCAGCGGCACCTCGAACTCGAGCATGCTCAAAGTGAACGACCCGAGCTGGCCGAACACGATGTTGTGGACACGCCCCACGGCTTCTTCGCGCGTCGGGAGACCTGAGGCTGGCGGAGAGTGCACAGTGTGAGTAGAACTGCGGAAGTTCAAACGCAAACGCAGACTTGTCATGAGCAAACGCACACACCGTCTTGCTTAGGAACGCCACTCGGAAGATCCTCCCATGGCGCATGCTGCGGCGTCTTCTGCAGCTCCTCGCCAATCGCAAGCAGCAACGCTTTCTCCCAGAACTGTTGTATCACCATCCAATGCAATCACACATTTGAGCACCGGCAGCAAGGCGCTAGACAGACCCACTGAAAGTCGCACCGATGGGTTCTTCCAGATCGCATGCCGCTTTACTTCTTCCTGGAGATACATCCGAGACGCGCCACGATCGACTCCGCCGTGATGGTGAGGGTAGTAGTGCAGACTGTGGAGATGATGAAGGTGTTCGTGGTGTTCTGCATCATCCGAGTCGCAACTTAGCCCATCCTTGACGGATGTGCCAGTCTTGGGAAGATAGAATGTCTCTGCAAGAATCATGGCGGTCTTGGCAGCTTTCACGTCATCTTCTCGAACGCATTCACTCAGGAAGACGTTAAAACAGTCCACGAGCGCGTCAAAACTGGCTTGGTCCTTGATCTTTGTCTCCAGGCTACGCTGTCGATTCAGACACTTGACGAACATCGCGCGACCCGCCTGGCTCGCGCACGCACTCTTGATGACGATGCTAGGTGAGCTTAAAAACGATGACCTCGGTGCTGCCGAGGACACGTTGGTCGCCTCATCACGCAGTGAGGCTGAAGATGTATCGTTGTCACCAATAAATGAAGGTGATGTGCCAGCTTTCTCCAAAGCTTCCTCTGTGCTGCTCTGTTGATCCGCGGCATTGTCGATATGCAAGTCTCCCACTGATGGCATTTGTGCCTCTTGATTTGCAGTAGCTTCAGATGATGTCACCGACGAATCACCGGCGAAGTAGTGTCGTAACGCAATGCTCATTGAAGACTGCGCGAGCTCTCCATGTGGACTCTGCAGAGGTTTCGCAGCCTCACTGAACGAGTCTCGGCTGACAGGTGAGTGGATCAATATTGAATCCGCCGAGGTCCCGGATGTCGAGCCGAAGATGACGTGGTGCGGATGACGTTCCGCCGTCTGTGAGCTGCCGGTGCTCACATCATACACGCCTTGCTCAACAATGTGACCCCGCCGCTTCGTCTGCGCGTGCTCCGCACGCATCTTCCCCCAGTGCCAGTCGAGCAGCGTCAGCGCCTTGCCCTGAAAATGCATATTGTCCGGATTCCGGCGATTCTACATAACAGAAAGTCCATCACCAGTCAAAATCGCCACGTAAGCAACAAGACGTGCGGTTTGAGAACGCACACACATACGTACGTGGATCAGCAATTGGATATCCTCGGACCGGTCGATGTTGCCGACGTGTTCCTCGAGCGACGCCAGCATCTTCTCTGCCACCTTGAGTCGATCCTTCTCGACGTGGAGGAAGCGCTGCAGACTCGAGCGGAGTTGGTCAAGCCGCTCCTCCTCGGCCTTCTGGTACGCAACGCTCACAGCCATGGCCATCTCGTCACGCGCGACGATGCGGTTGTAGAGCGCGTTCTTGCTCTGCGCCTTGGCCACCTCCGCCTGCAGTTTCTCATCCTCACACTTGGCCACACGCGCCGCGAGCCGCTGTAGCTCGAACTCGGGCACGCCGATCCCGTGCAGTGCCACGCGCTGGCGCTCGCGGGCGTCTACGAGGTCGTCCGTGGCCTTGCGGAGTCGCGCGGCCGCCAGTCGATGCGCAGCCGCTGCCGCCGCGTACTCGTCATTCACGCTCTTGATCTCGTCGCGCAGCACGCGCACGTAGACCTCGGAAGCCTCTTGCAGCGCCGCGAGCGGCTCAGCCACCTGCTCCTCGAGCACAGCGGCGAGCAGCAGCTGGTGATTGCACGTGGCGTCCACGAAACTCTTGACCTCTGCGAGCGCGCGGCGGATGCTCGAGCCGGGCTCCTCCAGCTCCTCAAGCGCGCCACTGCCGGCTGCAGCAGCGTCCGACGACAGCTGCGCCGACAGCTGCGGCGTCGGCAACAGCGCGCGGAGCTCATCGCTGGCTGCGCGCTCTGCGAGTGCCTTGCGCCGGAAGAAGCCCACGAGCCCCAGCAGGCTGCGCTTGCCCTGCTCCGCGTGTGCGTAGATGTCGGCGAACGGGATCTGGCAGAACGTGCGCCGCCAGTGGTTCTCGGCGCGATCGCCGCTCGACCATGTGCCATGATCGTCGCCGTTGTTCATGGCCGGTTGTCGGGTTTATATCGGATTCGCTCTTTTTTGTTGTTGAATAGCGATCTTGAGTCATGGAGAAAAAACATGATGAACAAACAACCTTTGCAAGCACACTGGAAGTTCGAGTATCGAGCGCTCTTCATTCTCATGTCTCTCACTCGCTTATCGCTGTCGACGACTCTTGTGGCTTTTTCTTCTCACCTCTCGCTCTCTTTCTCACGCACTTACTCTCGATCTTGTTCGTCTTCATGTCCACTTGGCCGTCGTCTTCTTCTCTGTTCTCCTGTGTGCTCGCTCGGCCGCTCGTGACGCGCACAGGCTTCCTCCTGTAACTATGTCCTGCCTAATACCTACGACCTATCCTACCGTCCTACTGCTTCCGCCCGCCTCGCGCGCGCGCGTGTGTGTGCGTGAGCGCTTGTGGGATCCCGGATGTTCTCGTTCTAATCGCTCCAGCCCCAAGGCTGGCCGCCCCGACTCGCCTGTATTCACTCATTCGGCGCCGCCTGCTCGAGACAGCAAGGCAGACAGGCTCCCAACCAGTTTCGCTGCTCTCGGTGGTGAGGTGTTCTTCACCCTCCTTCTTGGATCAGGACTCGCTCGGGCCTCCTGCATCGCATCGCATCGCACCCCATCGCCTCGCCTCGTTGCGAACGCGAGTCGTGACCGTCATCCGCCTTGGGGGTCAGAGTGGTTGGTTCTCAAACTCGGGAAAGCCCTGCTCTACCTGTAGCGGTGCTGGAAGTTCGACGGACTCGACGGGAGAGCAAAGTCAAGCCGCTGCTTCTTCTCCAAGTCGTCGTCAGGGCCGATGTCCGCGCCCCCAATGATACTCTCAAGCGACGAGTCCAGAGGCAGCTCGGGCTCTTGCTGAGGATGGAACTCGGCTGGCTGCAGAAACCCGCTGAGCGAACTGTACGCCGAGTTGTCACTGCTGCGGATGCCACCCAACCCGCTTCGTCCGAATCGCCCACTAGGTCTGTAGCCGCTGCCACTCATCCCCATCATGCCACCTCCGAACCCGTTGCTCATGCCATTACTGCTGCTCGGAGCGAACTCCGGCGGGTTCCATGCGCTCTGGTCCAACGACGTTCCAGGCGAGTCCATCGGCTGCGTCGAGAACATCGGGAAGAACGAAGGCGATGACGGCGAGCGGGATGGGTGCACGCCTTGGTTCTGCTGCTGCAGGCTCGGCCACGCTTGGTCCCACGGCGCCGCCTGCCAGGACAGCTGCGAGTCTTCACCCGCGTCAGCCCCAAGCGCGTTGGACAGATAGCTAGAGTCCGATTGACTGATGAACGGGACTTCCGAGGTAACCGATGGCTGCGGCGGGGCGGCAGGCGACAGGTTCCACTGCTCAATCACAGGGTCGGCAAGCGGGCTCAACGTCGACCCGAGCGGCGAGAAGTGTCCGCTCATAGAAGATCCGAGAAGGTGGCTCGGCGAGTCGAGCGACGAGCTTGCAGATATCGACGGCGTGGAGCTCGTTTCGCCAAGCGCGAGGCTCGAGAGGGCGTCGGCAACACCATCGGTCGGGTAGTTCTCTCCGTTGACGCTGTGAGAAGATGACGCGAGGTCATTGACAGACAGCGGTCCTGATGTCGAGTTAAAGGACTTGGGGACCGCGCGGCCGAACCGGACAGCCGCAGCATAGCCCACGAGAGTGCCGCTTGCGACCAAGTTGTTCGTCGCGGCTGCTGATGAAGAAGCAGCCGACCCATTCGCTCTCGATGGGGTTCCCGGCACAGAGCGCGTCGCTGTCGATGTCGAGCTCACACTCAGGTCCTCGAGGCTGCAAACGGAGCCCGGGCCGGTCGTGCCACTAAACGAACCGGCGCGCGACGACACAGAGCGCGGAGGGGGAACATCGGTCCTTGGCACTGCTCGCTTCACTTCAACCTGCACGCGCATGTCGCAAGATATCCAAACGGTGACGTCAACCCACTCGCTCACCACGCATTTTCACTCGGCGAGAACGTACGGATTTGCCGTCGATTATGTGGTTCGGCTCTTGCAGCACGAGCTCGACGCTGGTTTCACTCTCGAAGATCACGAACCCAAAGCCCCGTGACTTGTTCGTCTCGCGGTTGAACATGACTTCGGCGGACACCACTTTCCCGAACTGCGCGAAATACTTTTTAAAGTCCACTGCACACACGATGGGTTGAAAAGCGCAGCAGGAGCACACCAGGAGACACAGGCGTTATAAGGTCAGCGCTCACACGCTATTCCCCGTCGCTCACTCCTTTTGCTGACAAAAGGCACGCACCGTCTTTCGTCTCGTAGTGGAGTCCGCCCACAAAGATCTTTTTGGTCGCGCCGACGCCATTGCTCATGCCGAGATTGCTGGGTATTGCGCTGCTTCCGAGCGCACGGAGCGACATGCCGCTGTTGCTGCTGCTACTGCTGCTGAGGTCCCGCGCGCTCTCTGCGCGAGGCACTGCTCGCTTCGCCTCAACCTTCAAGGCATTGGATAAAGGTAAGAGAGTGAGCGGCGACAAACACACGAGAGAATTGGGGAAGCGAAGGTCGACGTACTCTGCGACTGTCAAGGATGTGGGTGGGCTGCGCCAGGGCTCGGTCGACGCACGCTGGGTCCGCATAGGTGATAAAGCCGAACCCGCGCGAGCGTCTAGAAATCGGATCCTTCATCACCACGGCGTCCGTCACGGGTCCGTACGCCGCGAAGTACGAGCGCAGCTTCTCTGCAGGCGCCACGCAGAGCACGAGCCACAACCCGACGATCAAAACCTATCTCCCCTCTTGCTCAAGCCCCAACTCTCCTAGACAGACGCCACACGAGGGATCTCACCGTCTGTGGTCTCGTACGAGAGGCCTCCGATGAAGATTTTCCTGGCGTCATCAGCAATAGCACCAGCACGCATGTGTGCGGCACCCACATTATCATCAGCTGTCTCTCCCTCCCCCTCCCCACACGTCCTCCGCCCTAGATCTTGTGCTCGACCCACCCGAGCTTGGTCGTCGCGTCTGCCATGGCTGCGCTCGGCCTCGTGGCCGCGGGGCCGTCGGTGGGGCGCGCGTGCGTCGTAGCTGCTCGCAAAGAGCTACTGCCGCCTAGCGGAGGGAGAAGAAAGGCGCGCTCTTGCTACGGCGCGCGCTGCTCCTTGGGAGTGTGCGAGCAAACGCGCGTCGGCCGGTTTGTCGGTCGCCTCGCAATCGCCGCGGGGGCGAGGGAAGACGAATGTGCGAGCGAGCGGGCGCGAGGGAGAACGCGGGAGTGTGGGGCGGCTGGTCGTCCGCGGAGTTTGCTACTGTCGGTCGTTCGGTCGGAGCGGCCACGCTGCTGTGACCGTCGTCACCGTCAAAGGGCTGCTTGCTGCTGTGTCGGCTGTGAGCGGTCTGACCTCCTGGTGCTCCGTGCCAGCCTGCTTGCGTGCTGCTGCAAGTCGTACGCTGGAGCGCTCTCTCTCTCTCTCTTCGCTCGCTCGCTCTGTCGACCGCGTCAGCGTATCGAGAGACGACTCCGAACTGGAAGTGGCGAGCGTGGGTGGGTTGGTGCGGCGGCGGGTTCCTCGAACCCGATCGAATGACCCGTTTGAGGAAAGTAAGCCGACTGGTACCATACAAGCTGACTGCTATCCAGGCTCCTTTCGAATCGTAGCGGGTTGGCGGGTCGTGTGTGGACCAGTGTCATCCACCGGGCCGAAACCCGCCCGGCGGGTCTTCCGGAAACAAACGGGGAAAAAATAGTAAATTCTGAAGGTGTGTGTCACTTGGTGATCGCAGCGCATGATGGTGGTGGGTGAGTTGAGTGTAAGACACAATGATAAACAAAAAGCAATCATGGTACTGTGCGCGTGCATCGTTCGGACGCAATTTGCAGGACCTCTAGCAAGCCAAGACAGGACAGCAAGTTCGACGCCTCGAACACGCGGCGTTTGAGCTTGACGGCTAGAGGCGATGTGGCGATTCAAAATCTCCTCTCGTAATCGCACTTAACTTCCATGCGAGTACGCGAACAACCATGTCGCATACAGAAAGGGACCGCTCACTTGATATTTGTATGTGGTTCGTGCGCAGATTCGAGCCTCTCGACAAAGTTCACAAAAGTCCACACTACACTTTGTCAAAATGAAGTCTACTTAAATACGAATCGCATTTAAGCAAATGCTTAACATAGGCTTAACAAATGGAATAAATTTATCGACTTATAATAACTACAGTGTGCGCCAAATCGGTCGGGACGGAGTACAAAAATCAGGAAACGGTCGATTTTATCTTCAAAATTGCGCTTGCAAGCGTGATGTTTGTGCGATACGAGAGCGCATTGCCCTCTCGTTGGTGATATCGTTGGAGCATGAAGCGAGCGAGCGATCACCCAGGACGGCCATTTGAAGTGCGAGTCACTATTCTGGCCCGCGACAACATGATAGGGACAATTACGATTGGCGCACTTTTGGGGAGGAGGATATCAGCAAGGGGATGCGCATGAACAACGTTTTTTATTTGTAGCGGAGTGTGTTCAAGGCCCTGGTAATCAATCTCAGCTCCCTTGCTGTGCACAATAGTGATGCAGCGGTCAGTCATGCTGCTGGTCAGATTGGACAGGTTCTCGATGGCGATATCGACCCCGGCTGCTCGCACACCTGCAATAAGGTCAGCGACATTGTTGTACTGACGACCGCTCTTGTACACCTGTCGAGCCATCATACCCCACACATTCTCGATGGGGTTGAGATCCGGTGAGAGCGTTAGCCAGTCCACGGTCGAGATGTGGAGCTCAGCCAGGAGCTCTGTCGTCGAATGCGCTTTGTGGATACTGGGGCTGGCTTGCCAAAAGATGTAGTGTCCCTCGTGCGCGTGACCGCTGAGCTCCAGCAGATGCATCTCGAGTGTCTCCTTGTACTCGAATGCGTCCTGGTTGTCGCTGAGGATGATGAGCTCAGTTTTGTTCAGAGAAAAGATAGCTTCTCACACCATGAGCGGACCACCACCTGAGTGGCGGCCCCACACGACCTCCTTCGCTCTGCGCAAGTCGTGTCAGCAGTATTTGCATCCTTCGAGTCCGTTCAGGTTGAACTTCTTCTCGTTCGAGGAGATCACGCGCGACCAGTCCGTCTGGTCGCGCCGACTTGTGTCGCTGCAGCAGCTGTGAAGACTTGTTCGCCTTAACGTACGTGAGGTGCTCACATTGCTCGAGCTCACGCCCTACCGTATGGACGCTAGCGTCGATGGAGCGCTCTTTCTTGAAGTCGCTAGCCGAGCAGTCATCCAGCGATGCCTAGCAGCTGAGTCGATTCCCTGACGTGTGAGGAGTGGAGAGAATACTCGGGTCCGGTTACACAGTTACGGAGTTTTCAGGATGTTAATCAAGCCAATTTTTACTATGTTGGCAGGATAGTGTGCGCCACATTAGGATCAGATGAGAGAGATATTAGCTTTGGTAGGAAGCCACGATTTAGTTCGAGAGGAGCATTTAATGGGCCAGCACACGGCCGGCGTAGCAATATAATTCTCGTTTCTCCTCCAAGCATTGAAGTCAGAGCTCTTCTGGACTGGCCAACACAGCCACAAACTTCCTAAGGTACGTTTATGTTCTACGTGTACGGGTAGTGTGCCAGCCGAATATCTGTGTAAGTGGTCTGTCTGGATGACCTGGATACTTGTGTGGTGAGTGAGTGCCAGGGCTGATCCCAGTGTGTGTCGGGACCCTGGTTAGGTGTCGATCAAGAAGTCCGTCCGAGCAGATCAGTCGGACGTTGACCAGGCGTCCGCTTGAAGCAGGAGTTCTCTAGCGTGAACGAGTGTGTATAAGCCCTAGCCGGGTCTTCCGGGACCCAGTTGACCTTGTCTGCGTACATATCAGCGTGTGTGTGCGAGTACAAGGTCGTAAACCCACAGCAAGTGAGGTCCTAGACGAGCCTGATCTTGCTGTTGGTAGTCAGTCAGCGTCGCTGTCTGGCTTACCCTCATCTCAAAGGTCCAAAGGGAGAACACAAGCATGAGGAGCTGACCCGAGTGAAAGAGCCCAGCTGGTGGCTCATCTCCGCTTAGACTGGATGCATCCCACACCGGTGGTCGGTGAAGATCTCACTTCACCACAGTTGCATGGAGCGGTTAGGCGGTGCTCATCCCACGAATTGCATGTCGAAGGCCTGAAGCGCGTATCCGTTCCAGCTTTGCCGAAGGCAAATTTTCGTCATGCCTGCATTCGCGATGACAATCAACAAGGCACAAAGAGAGTCATTTCGCCACGTGGGACTGTGTCTTTCACTGCCTGTGTTCGCGCCCGACCTGCTTTACGTGACACTATCCAGAGTTGTAACGGACCCTTAACTGTCCCGTTACATGGGAGTGGTTGTGTGGAACACACCACTCGAATGTGCATTGTGGTTGACTCGCAACCAAAGGGATTACGGCACAAGCAAGTCCCACATGCACGGGTGATGTCATTGTATGACGTCACCAAGGGTCTCTGTACTCATCAGTGCAGAATGTTCTTCTCTTGTACTAATCAGTACAGAGTGTTGGCATTCATGTACTAATCAAGTACGGAATGATGGTTCCTGCTTTGGGAACTTCGCTGATGACGCGAGCAACGTGTCACAGCAGGTTGAAGTGTTGGCGCGAGCCAATCACTTCACGGGGAAATTTCCACGGAACTTCAAGTTCAAGTCCGATGGG
>JAASFZ010000738.1:0-12566 GCA_023334075.1 Globisporangium nunn | reverse complement strand
GCTCACACTGACTGGTGGAGCCGCACTAAATTCACTAATATCACTCTTGGTTTTGGAGCAAACGTACCCAATCGTCTTCTTCTCGTTTCCGTCTATACAGACTGGAAACTCAGAAGGTGCACTTGCACGCTTCTCGCATTGTGCTGCGTAACTCGGGCAAGCCCGGTTACATAGGTGGTGAGGATAAGCGTTTTGGGGCATATTCAGCTCTGTTTTGGCCGCGGGCGAGGAAAGCTCCCGACGCTTAATGTAACGCCATAGTGCGTTAACTGAAGGGATACTGCGACACCCCTCAGCCAATCACAGGGTGACACGCAGGCATCAGCCACTGACAAATCAGTGCGTACCTAGCGAAGTACGCGCGAACCTAGCACATAAGGACTTTCTATATGCTGTAGGCAAAAGATCCTGGCGCACCCCTCCCGGACAAAATGGCTCGATCAGAGAGTTTTGACAGAATCAGATCTATTAATGGTGAAACGGTTGTGCGCGAGCCATGTGGCGGTCTTATAAATCAACGCAAACGACCAAACTAGACCGTCCCGAAAACTACTATTCAAAATTGTCAAAATGAAGCGCTACCGTTCCGTGTAGTATCACTGGACATTGTCAAAATATGTATATAGATATCAAACATTGTCAAAATATGTATATAGACATTGAACATTGTCAAAATATGTAAATAGAAGAAGATTAGACAACAGCAGCAGCTGGAGAGATGGCAAAGCACCGCAATTGTGCAAGCGCCTGCTTCTTGTCTGTGGACAAGAGGCGACGGCAGCAGCAACACCAGCAGCTCCCTCCGTCAGTTCATTCCGTCATTTGCTCTCTACCGCATCTGCTACTGCCATGCAGGATGTCTTGCGTCCGGGTTAGAAATGTTGATACCCTTCGAACTGAGTTTCATACTGCAGGATAGTATACGTTTCGAACGCATTTTCTAACCCATTTCTCAAACCAGGAACGAGATGATCGCGACAACGCCGCACTCGGCGGAAGTGGACGGTGCGTCAGGAGGTGACACCGCCGCGTCAGCGTTAGCCGGCGTTGTCCCCGGTGACGTCGCCCCGTTATCGTCATCATCTTTGTCGCCGCTGCCAGCGCGGCCGCTGCACGCGTTGGCCCTCAGCCGCAGCCGCGCCCACACGTCGCCGCACTTGGCAGCGCAGCTTACGTCGACGTTGCTACCTGAGTCTGCGAGCTTCGCACAGCGGCGACGACGGCGCGAGGCGGCGGCGGCCGAGCGGCTGCTGCAGCCTCGCAAGGCCGCGAGTTTCAGTGAGGGCGTGGAGCCTGTGACGGCCGCGCGCTTCACCGACACGGACGTGTTCCTCGGCGGCTCGTGCAACCCGACGACGTGGCGGCGCGAAGTGGCGCTGCCTCTGCTCGAGGCTGCGCACGTCAGCTACTACAACCCGCAAGTGGACGACTGGCACGCGGAGCTCATCCCGGTCGAGACGCGGGCCAAGGAGACGGCCAAGGTCGTGCTCCTGGTCGTCGACGGCACCACGCGCTCGCTCGTCGGCATTAACGAGGCCGTGGAGTACATCTGCCGCGGCCGGCGCGTCGTGCTCGTTGTGGACGACCTCGCGCCCGGCACGGTCGTTGAGGGCGTCATGCTCACAGCGGAGGAGATCGCCGATCTCAACGGCGCCCGGGAGTGTCTCCGGCACCTCGCGGCGAAGAAGGGCGTGCGCGTGTTCGCGAGCGTGCACGACGCGGTGGTCGGCACGATCGCGTGGGTGCGTGAGGACAACCTCACGACGTTCGTGCCGGAGACGCCGCGCTTGCGCAAGCGCTCGTCCATCGTGCTCAACAAGTGGTCGGGGCAGATCCGCCCGCGCCGTGCCACGTCGCGTTCCGCGTCATCGACCGCTGTACTGGCGCTTGTGGCGCCGAGCGCGCGAGCGCGGAGTCTGCAGTCAAGTAGCCGCGCGAACTCGTCGCCGCCGTCCGGCGAGCCCATCGTGCAGCACCTAGGGGTGAAGTCGTCCGGCAGCTACAAGGGCGGATCTGTGTATCTTGGTGGGAATGTTCAGGCGACATCCTGGCGCGAGTGTGTGGCGGTGCCGCTCCTGCGGAAGGCCGGGATCCCGTTCTACGTCCCTCTGTTGGACTACCTGACGTTCAGCTCGCCGTGGGAGCAGAGCGGGAAGCCCGCAGCGATGCGCGCCGACTGGTGGAAGGAGCTCGACGCCGAGAAAGACAATGCGGAGGTGCGTGCAGGTTCTCGATGTGAAGATCTGTGAGTGCTTTTAAGTGAGGTTCTAAGAGAGACCCTAACGACTTGCGTCTCTCGCTCATTTGTTCGCCAGCTCATTTTGTTTGTGATCCCGAAGCGATCGCGGTCGATCGCGGCGATGACAGAAGCTGTGGAGCTCGTCGCCAGTTGGCACGCAATGCTGTTGGTGATCGAGCCGCTCGAGGAAGGGTGCATCGAGACACAGGACGGGAGTGTGGTCAGCGGGCGCGAGTTCAAGGATCTTGTGCGAGCGCGCGCGTACCTGCGCGAGATGGCGGAGCGCAACGACGTGCAAGTGTTCGCGTCCGTGGAGGAGGCCGTCGAGTGCATCGTCGACAGCTTGTAGTTCATTCGTTCACTAGAAGAAGCTTGTGGCGGGCGGGCGGCGAGGGTGGTGCTGCTGCTGCCGCTGTTGTTGCTGGAGCACGAAAATCCGAGATCTAGCGGCGGAATGCAGCTTTGAGCGTTGACAGCGCCAGGAACGAAGCCATCGATTGAACAGAAATGGAAATCGACGAAACCCTAAACTAAACTAGTAGAAGAGACCTAGTGTTTAGAGAACACATCACATGCAATACAATGTTTCTTCAATAGCCAATTGTTCTAAAAATACCTGGACTGAATCCTGTAATGGAACAAGCAAGCACGTTTCGTGAAACGTGCCATAGTCAGCCTGGATAGAACATGGATTCACTAAGCTAACCATTATTGCTCGATAAACCGAGCATATTCAAAACGATTAGTTAGAGTACGTCACACCAATCTAGGCGATTCGACTTGCTTCGAGTCCACCACATAATACCTATCAGCTCTTGCCAGCACACAAGATTTTTTTCGTGGTAGATCGTGTCAATAGTGAGGAAATCAAGGTCGAATACATCTATTGCTTTTTTTCACTACCGCCAGCTTTGCCGAGGCGCACGCACCATTCACCAAGATCCCTCGTCGAGCGCAAGTGCCGACCGACCGAGGACGAGAGCAGCTCAGCAAGTAGTCAGTCAGTCCGTCCGTCCGTCCGTCAGTCAGTCTACCTCAGATGGCGGACGCCAGCAGCAGTAGCGCCGCGAGCGCTGCTCCCGTCGCGGAGGAGAAGAAGCTCAGCAAGAACGCGCTCAAGAAGCTGCAGCGCGGCGGCGGCGACAGCGAGAAGCCCAAGAAGACAAAGGACCCGAACCGCTGGGCGCCCAAGAAGGAGAAGGAGCCCAAGAAGCAGGTGGCGAAGGAGTCGGCGCCCGCGTTCGTCAACTTGACGCCTGCCGGTGAGAAAAAGGACATGGGCGCGCCCATGGCCGCCGCGTACAACCCCGTGGCCGTCGAGGCCGCATGGCAGGCGTGGTGGGAGAAGCAGGGGTTCTTCGCCTGTGCGGACGACAAGATCCGCGCTGCCGCCCCCGCCGAACGCTTCGTGATGGTCATCCCACCGCCCAACGTCACGGGCTCACTGCACCTGGGCCACGCGCTCACGGTCGCCATCCAGGACGCGCTCACGCGTTGGCACCGCATGCTCGGCCACGCAACGCTCTGGGTGCCGGGTACGGACCACGCGGGCATTGCCACGCAGTCGGTGGTCGAGAAGCGCCTGATGAAGGACGAGGGTCTGACCCGCCACGACCTCGGGCGCGACGAGTTCCTTAAGCGCGTGTGGCAGTGGAAGGACCAGTACGAAAGCCGCATCCACCACCAGTTCCGCAGCGTCGGCTGCTCGGTCGACTGGGACCGCGCGTACTTCTCCATGGACGACAACTGTACGCGCGCGGTGCGCCACGCCTTCTGCCAGCTCTGGGAGGAGAAGCTCATCTACCGTGCGACGCGCATGATCAACTGGAGCTGCCGCCTCAAGACCGCGCTCTCGGAGATCGAGGTGGACTACATCGATATCGAGAAGCGCACGAAGATGGCGGTGCCCGGCCACGATCCGGAGCGCAAGTATGAGTTCGGCGTGCTCACGTCGTTCGGCTACCAGGTCGAGGGCTCGGACGAACAGATCATCGTGGCCACGACGCGACTCGAGACGATGCTCGGTGACACGGGCATTGCGGTGCACCCGGAGGACCCGCGCTACACGCATCTGCACGGAAAGTTTGTGGTGCACCCGTTCAACGGCCGCCGCATCCCGATTGTGCTCGACGGCGTGCTCGTGGACATGGCGTTCGGAACGGGTGCCGTCAAGATCACGCCAGCGCACGACCCGAATGACTACGAGTGCGGCAAGCGCAACAACCTGGAGTTCATCAACGTCTTCACGGACGACGGCGCGATCAACGAAAACGGCGGCGAGTTCAAGGGCCTGATGCGCTACGACGCGCGCGTGGCGGTGGAGAAGGCGCTGGCGGCCAAGGGGCTCTTCCACGGCAAGACGGACAACAAGATGCGACTGGGCATCTGCTCGCGCTCGGGCGACGTGATCGAGCCGCTCGTCAAGCCGCAGTGGTTCATCAACTGCGACCAGATGGCCAAGGACGCCATGGCCGCGGTCACGCGCAAAGACCTGACGATCCTGCCCGAGACGCACGAGAAGACGTGGTTCCGCTGGCTGGAGAACATTCGCGACTGGTGCATCTCCCGCCAGCTCTGGTGGGGTCACCGTATCCCAGCGTACTTTGCGCGCGTGAAGGGTGAGAAGTGGCTCGACCCGAACAGCGATGAGAGCGCGGACCGCTGGTTCGCCGGCGTGAGCGAGGACGACGCGCGCGCCAAGGCGGCGCGGAAGCTCGACGTCGCGCCGGACCAGATCGAGCTCCAGCAGGATGAGGACGTGCTCGACACGTGGGTGAGCGCGGGGTTGTTCCCGTTCGCGGTGTTCGGATGGCCGGAGAAGACGTTCGACGTCGACAACTTCTACCCCACAGACCTGCTGGAGACAGGACTGGACATTATCTTCTTTTGGGTCGCGCGCATGGTGTTCATGGGCCAGAAGCTCACGGGTAAGCTGCCGTTCCACACGGTGTACCTCCACTCGATGGTGCGCGACAAGTATGGCCGCAAGATGTCCAAGTCGCTCGGCAACGTTATCGACCCGCTTGAAATCATCGCCGGCTGCTCGCTCGAGGACCTTCTTGCGAAGCTCGAGAGCGGTAACCTGCCGCAGAAGGAGGTGGAGAAGGCGAAGAAGGGCCAGCAGGCCGACTTCCCGAACGGCATTCCAGAGTGTGGCGCTGACGCGCTGCGCTTCGGGTTGCTCGCGTACACGCAGCAGGGCCGCGATATCAACCTGGACATCAACCGCCTCGTGGGCTACCGCAACTTCTGCAACAAGCTCTGGAACGCCACGCGGTTCGCGATGACAAATCTCGAGGGCGGCTTCGAGGGCAACGACGCGATCGCCGCGTCGGTGCTGTCGAACCCGGTCGTGAACCTACGCGACCGCTACATCCTCAGCCGCCTCAACGCGACGATCGAGGCGTGCAACAAGGCGTTCAAGGCGTACGAGTTTGGCGAGATTACGACCGCGCTCTACAACTTCTGGCTCTACGACCTGTGCGATGTGTACCTGGAGCTCGCCAAGCCTGTGTTCGCGGACGACGCAGAGCCGCAGGCGAAGCTCACGGCTCAGCAGACGCTGTACGTGTGCCTCGAATACGGGCTGCGTCTGCTGCACCCGCTCATGCCGTTCGTGACGGAAGAGCTGTGGCAGCGCCTGCCGGGCAAGCACGCGACTCCGAGCATCACGATCGCCGAGTACCCGCTGCCGGTTGCGGCGTGGAGCAACCCGGAGGTGGAGGCGAACATGGAGCTGGTTAAGGAGGTGATCCACGCGGCGCGTTCGGTTCGCGCAGAGTACGGCCTCGTGAACTCGGTGCGCCCACAGTTCTTCATTAAGTGCAGCGACGAGGACGTAAAGCGCGTGGTCGAGGCGCAGCTGGACGACTTCAGCACGCTCGCGAAGGCTGGCGAGTCGAAGACGCTGCTGGACGAGGAGGTGCCGAAGGGCTGCGCGATGCACAGTGTGAGCGAGAAGATCCAGATCTACGTGCTGCTCGCCGGCCTCGTGGACTTTGCGAACGAGATCGCGAAGCTCGAGAAGAAGCTGCAGAAGATCGCGCCGTCGATCGAGAGTCTGCGCAAGAAGATGAGCAAGGAGGACTACGCGACGAAGGTACCCGAGAGCGTGCGCGAGACCGAGGCGACGAAGCTCGAGGCGCTCACGAAGGAGCAGGACGCGATTGCGAGCGCCATCGCGGGCTTCCAGCGCCTGCTGTAAGAAGAGAGAACGCGAGTGACAACAAACGGTCCAGCAGCATCTGAGTGCTGAAGAGTGGACGCGAGAGGTGTTTGCCTGCGTGTTTGGCAAGCAGACTCGAATATGCATACTCGACTCGACGTTGCCATTCATTTGATAAAGCTGCCGAACTCACGCGTGGTCTTATGCGTTGTCGACGTTGCCTTCTTGATCGTCTGTACTCGTGACCACACCAGGAAGCAGCACATTGATGGCTGGTTCAACAGCGAGTGAGGGAGGCGCTGGAGCGTTGTGAAGATGCGGCGTCGTAGGCACAAATGCTGGCGTCTCCGAGACTTTTTCTCCTCGAGACTCAATGACTGACGCCAACGCTGTCATCTCTGCAGACGCGGTAGCAGCGACTTCTACAGGCGCAACGTCGCGGAGGTTCTTCGCTTGAAGCCGCTCTTTCTCCTCGATCTGCTGGCTCAGGCACCTGTGAAAGAGCTGGAGTTTCCGCGTCGCGTCCTCGATGCGCAGTGCAAAGTGACTCAGCTGCTCGTCCAAGTGCTTGTCGAGTTGTTCGGCAGAGAGGAGCAGGCTGCACACGAGTGGATGATATCTGAAGTCAGCTTTTGCTGCAAAAGGCGCAACCAGCCACAGAGATCGTGTGACCACCCCACCCACCTCTGCGTGCAATCTATCGACGGGTTAGAAGTCTTCGCGAGCGGCTCGTCATCCGCGTTGCTCTCTCCACCACGCAAGCCCCAGACTTTCTTGAGACTCGTGAGCTCTGCCGGCTCGTCGGAGATCGCGAAGATCTCCCTCGTCACATGCTGGAGCCTCTCAAGTCCGCGCGTCGCTGCTTGCTTGAGTTTCTGTCCGTACGAAGCAGTTCATCAGGTGTGAGAGAGTCTATCGAAGGCGACAAGTGAGAGGACGTTAGTCTATTGTTTCGCTTCCCGAACCTTGGGCAACGTGGGCTCGATGACGTTCATGCCGCTCGACTCGAGTTGCTTGCGTGCAATCTCGAGCAGCGACTCGCCATTCGCAGTTCTCTCGCGCTCCACGACTCGGTCCGAGTCGAAGCGCTCGCGGAGGATCGCGACGACGATGTTCTGAGAGAGAGACGAACGATTGGTTAAAGCGTGGATGACAGTAGGAAAGCTCCAGATCTAACCAAGAGCGACGACGCCCACGTACGAGGACCACGAACGTCGTGGAGAGTCGGAAAAGGATACGGAACAGAGTCGCCGAGACTCCGTCGCTGACTGTCTCCGCTCCACTTCCGCGCTTGATCACACTCTTGGCCATCGTGGCGCTGAGCAGCACCAATTAGATTGAGCAGCACATCAAGTCGGTAAGTGATGCAACACGATGCTCACGATGCATAACTACAGGAAGCATACATGCTTGTTGCGAGACTCCGAAAGTTTGACTGCGGAGGTGGGAAGAGCAGCTCGCCTGCCTGTGCAAAGCCGACGACGTAGATCAGCAATACAAACACGAAGGCGCTGAGCAGCGTCTCGGCGCGCTCAAACTTGTCCATGATCCGCTCGAGAGGCTTCAGGCATCGCGCGAACCGCACGAGACGCCACCACATGAAGACGCCTGCCCACGCCATGAGGTACCGCTCCGTGTGTACCAGATGCACCAACTCGGAGAGATCGACAAACGAGTCGGTTGCCGCTAGCTGCACAAGTAGCGGATATGCCACGCGCTCGAGCAGCCGGATGCGCACAGCGATCGCTGCGAGCCAAACCACGACAATCGTGAAGTCCACCACGTGACTCACAACGACGAAGTAAAACAAGTGGTATTGCCCCAGCTTCACGATTTGCTTGTGTGCAAACCAGACGAGCAAGGCAAGCGTCGCGAGCTCCGCATAGAGCCGAGGCACAAAGATGAAGATGCTGCCAGGATACTGGTCCAAGTGCAATGGCGTGATGGCACTCGTGACAAGCACACCGCCCGTGACCGCGAACTCGAACAGAATCGTGATGGCGCAGTGCACATCAACCGCTGCGTTGTACATGTTGAACTCGACAAAGAGCGCGCGGCTGGAGGGGTCAATCCACTCGGCACTCTTGAGTTTTAAGAGTTGGCAGTAGGGGCCACAGCTGCTACTGCTGGCGCTGGAGACGTTGAAACGCGGGATGAACCATCGGTAGCCGCTCGCAGGATATGATCCAAGCCTTCCTTGAAAATGACGGTGCACTCCCGGCCGCGGATCCGACCACGAGTCGTCCGTGAAGTTGGCGGAGGCGACGAACGCGCTTTTGAGCTCCGTGTCGCGGGAGTACGGCGGATAGCACGCTCGCTGCTGGCTGCCGCACGTTGTGTTACGCACTCGCAGCAGGCGCAGTTGCAGTCCGCCGAGCAGCACATTGGTCCGGTCGACAATCCCGAGCTGCGAGACCGTGTCCATGGCGAACAAGTCGCCGTTGTACCAGCGGTCCTGAAAGAGACTTTCGTGAAGTGGGTGGAGCACGTAGCTCCAAACGTCCTCGATCGAGTTAACGTCCTTGAGTGCGCATCCGAGATTCGAAGCCGTCATTGTCGCCGACCGTGGTGCTGCCGGCGGCGACACAGGCGAGTGTGGCCACTTCCTGTCCACGAGCGCACGCTGCACGCCGAGCACCAGGTCGCTCGAGTGGCGATCGTAGAGCGAGAGCACGGACATGAGCGTGAAGGAGAGCACGAAGAGCGCGTAGAGCAACAGGTCTGCGCGGCTTGCCTGCTCGCGCTGTGCAAGCTCGCGCGAGTCGTACAGCGTGCACTTCTGAAACGGGTACATGGTCTTCTTGATCTCGACGCGCGTGTGGCGGTGCTGCGGTCCCGAGTACGCGAAGAGCGCCACGTACGCGAGGTCGAGCACCTTGGCGTTGTTGATCGCCGCGTAGGCGTCACGGTGTGCCGCGAGCTTGGCGAGCAGCTGGAAGCCCTCGACGGCGATCTCCTCCGTGTCCAAGTGCGATGCGAGTGCCTCGACGATGCGCGAAACGCCCGCGTTCCCGTGTATCGCGATGATCAGGCGTAGGTCGAGGACTGCAACCGTGCAGCAGTCAGCCGCGAGCTGACCTCACGCGAATCAAACTCACACATCGCACGTACTCTTGGCGTTGAGCGCGTTGAGTACGCCGATAGCATGCCACACAAGCTCGGTGTCGCCGAGGAAGCGCTGCATGGCCGCCATCGTCAGCGCGACACCGTTGGCGTCTACAAATGCCGCGGTGATCTCCGCTGTAGGCAACAAGTGGACAGCAGTTGACGCATGTGGTGAGGAACTGGCGGTAGTGGCGACTGCCTGAAGAACAGATGCGCATGCACCGTCCGTGACAAGGAAGCCGAGCGGCGCGAGCACAGCGCGACATGTGTCCTGGCTCGCGTGGTACCTCTTGAGCAGCCCGAGCAGCTCTCGCGCGAGCGCGGGTGTCGACACCGTCTCCTTCACAAGGTCTGGAGCGAGAGTGCGACATCAGCCGCGGACGTCAAGCGGTGCAGTGGAGAGCAGCGCGCACCGTTCATGACGAGGCTGCCGAGCGCACGGCACGTGGCGCTGATGATGTCGGGCTTGTTGTCGTGGAAGCGCGCGCAGCGGAGGAGGATGTCGGGCGCGTCGGCCACCGCGAGCACCTCGAGCGCGCCGTCCACTGGAGAGGGCGGAGGTGGTGAGTACAAGATAGAGCAGACGGAGGATGCGAACGCGGCATACCGTGCAGCTTGCAGTAGACGTGCAGGCAGTCGAGCACGGGAGCGAGCACCGCTGCGTTGTGCACGAACTTGTGCAGCGCAAAGAACGCGAGCTGCGCGCCGTGAGCCGCAAAGAAGTCGCGCGCTGGGTTGACGCCGAACGCCGCGCCGCCGCCCGCGAAGTAGAAGTGGCCAACGGCCGCGAGCGTGCGGAAGCCCGAGGCCACGGCCCACGCGTAGCTCATCTCGCGCCCCACGGCGTCGCAGAGGCTCGGAACACCGCGGGCCTTGAGCAGCCGCAGTAGCTCCTCCTCGGCTACATAGCGAGTGTGATTGTGAGCGCACGCGCATGCGAATGCGAATGCGAATGCGAGAGTGAATGACCTTCCGAGAGCTCCCGCGGCGTCGCCGCAGGCTCCGGCGGCAGCTGCGCGTACGCGGGCATGCGCGGCATGGAATCCCGCAAGCCGGCGAGCTCCTACTAGCCCCTCGACGAGCGGATGGCAGCACTTGGACGCAGGAAGCGCGACGAGTGGGCGACGAGCTG
This sequence comes from Globisporangium nunn, assembly GCA_023334075.1. Lineage (NCBI taxonomy): Eukaryota > Oomycota > Peronosporomycetes > Pythiales > Pythiaceae > Globisporangium > Globisporangium nunn. The sequence continues at coordinate 1,925 of JAASFZ010000738.1, read as the reverse complement.
GCGCGCACTCGCGACGGTTCAATAGGATATTACAAGTTAACTCAATTGGGAAAGCGGGCGGCAGTGGCGGCGGCGCTGGGGACACGCGCTACTTATCTACAAGTCCCAGCGCCCACCCGCCGCGCTCTGTGTCGCGCTGCCCCCGCCTGTTCGGCGCTCTGGCGCGCATGGCATCTGCGCGCCGGTACCGCTCGTTCGGTCGGATGGTCGCTCGCCGCAGACTTATAACCAGTCGTTCTGCGCGGGCTCCTCGTCGTCCACCAGGTGCGAGCCAAGACTGACGCTCTTGGAAATGCCTCGCAGAGACGTGGCGCGCGGCGACAGCACCACCGACGTCCCGCGGTTCAGCACGTAGCTCTGCGGCGCGGACGGGACCGCGCGGCCGCTCGACGTCATGCGGCGTAGGTTCGCTGCCACGACAAGACACACACACGGAGAGACACAGAGACAGAGGCGGTTAAACAGCCAGTTCGTTGCGGCATTGTATTCCCACCATCACCACCACCACCACCACGACGATGACACTAACACGCAACTTTACCCAGCGACGACGACGCAGGGTTCCCCGCCTCAGACGACGTCGTCAGGAACATTGTGTGGCGCGTCGGCGGCTGGTTGTCTATTTTTAGATGCAACGAGCCGGCACGCGAGTCAGTCCGTATCCGTTCGTCAGTCAGTCAAGTGTCGAGTGAGTGAGTCAGAGAGACGTAGTAAGCATACGGCACGCACCTATGGTACTCTTCTTGCTGCCGCTGCTGCTCGCGACCAGCGCCGCGTTCGTCTTAGCCTTCTCCTGGTCGAGCTTGCTGAGTTTCAGAAGGATATCTCTCCGCTGGCGCAGCAGCGCCGCGAGGTCGACATCCGACTCGCGCTTGGGCGGCGGCGCGTTCTCCACCGCCGCCGGGTTGTCCAGCGCGTTCGCCGCGGTCTTGGACGTCGCCGGCCGCGAGATCTTCTTGTAGTTCTTCTCCGACACGACGTCGCCGCCGGTCGTCACGTCGTGCTGCTTCTGGCAGTTGACACAGAAACCGAGCTTGAACGGGTTCGCGCGGTAGTCGGTGCACACGGACTCCTCGTCCGGGTCGTCCACAGGCTCTCCCCACCGCGCGTGGATCATCGATGGCGAGTTGAGCGGGCTCCCGAGGATCAGGTCGCTGTCGAAGTGCGTGAGCTCGATGTTGTGGTCGATGGCGTGGTCGGCGCCCAGGTACCCGGGGTCGTCGTATGAGTGGTACACCACGTTCTCGTCCTCCGGGAGCGGCTTCTGCTGCCGGAGGTCGCTGCGTCCTCGGACCTTGCGAGGGTTAGTGGGTCGGCTCGTCGCCGTCTTCTTCGAACTGTTGATCCACATACAGAGAGAAGAGCAGGATGAGTTACTGTCTGTAGATACGCGGTGCGTATGAAGATTCGCTTTCTCTCAAGCACGCACCCGTTAAAGGACGAGTCTGCTTCGATCACAGTGTCCAAGTCGATCGGTTCATTGTCGCCCGCTGTCCAGTGGAAGCGGGAGGACTTCTCGCTCTTCGACTTCCCTCTGCACCGTCGCAGTAGAACCCAGGCGTAAGCTTGGGCTCGCCCCATATGAGCGAAGGGAGCACATTCACGCACCTGGTCTGCCGCCGCTGCGGCGGAGGGGACGGCGCTTCGAGCAGCGTGTCCAGGTCCACGCTCTCTGTGACGTTCGGTGCGGACCAGCGCCCTCGCTCTCTCGCGTTCCTGCTGCTAAGAGACACCGCGTGAGGCTTAGACTTGCGCCTCGCTTCGTTATCGAAAAAAGGCGGCGCGACGCACCTCTGGGCGAACGGCGCGGGACCCTGTTCGCTCATGACGACTTGGTTCTGATGTACATTTACCCGAAGGGAGTAAGCGAAGGGAGCGAAGCGCCCGGCGGGAGGGCGGGAGGGCGGGCGGGCGGGGAGCGCACG
>JAASFZ010000737.1:0-12566 GCA_023334075.1 Globisporangium nunn | reverse complement strand
CAGTAGAGTCCGTCCATGACGTCCTCAAGCGTGCCGGGGATGTGGCCTGTGCCGATCATCACCGACACGCGCGAGTCGGCGCGGTCTCGCAGACTTCGGTACATGCTGATCTGCTTGCGAGTGCGCACGTGTCCCCAGTCGCGGGGATGCACACCATCCTTGCAACTCGTATACTCCGCGACGGTCTTCTTGAGGATGCCCGACGCGACATCATTGTAGAATGTACGCTCGCTTGGCGTTAGTGAGATGTCGGGAAATCGTCTTGGCGCCGCGTTCATCTCGTCCGATCTTGCTTTGATCTGGGGAGTTCGTGAAATGAGGCCCAAGCAAGTGGGTCGTCTGATGACCAAGGAAAAGGGTGGCATGCCGTCAGCTCATCAGCACTATTTCCATATCGTTTCTCGACATATCTCTTCCCAAATGCCAATGTCAAGATCATCGAACGAACCAGATTCAAGTTCGTCGTCCAAGATCCGACTTTTGATGTGCAAGGGGCACGCACTCTCTCAGTTGACACTATCTAATATAATACGTGGTCTTTCTTATAGCGTTGACCTGACATTTTTGACTCGAAATGAATCGAGAATTACCTTGGACATTTTATTAGAATCGGCCTTTCCGGAGCTAGGCTCCAATCTTCGTGGCAGGAACGCGATTAAGATCGGTTGCCAAGCGTGCTCAGACCGAAGCCGACAGGCACACTTCGCCCGTGCTGACCAAACCCACCTGAGCGATTTGAGCGAAGCCAGCTGGTACTGCACTCTGCATGGGGCGAATACTCAATCTCACGTGATTGAACGCATTGCTGTGGAGACCAGGAAGACTCTGCGCGAATCTCTCAAGTTTATGCCCGGAGGTGATCCGTTGACAGACCTCTCAGCACGAATCTTGTTTGACGCATACTTTCCAAGCAAATCCAGCCACCAGATCAATGAGAAAATGCTGCTAAAGCGCTGCAATGCGTCATCTTTCTCCGCAACGAACTTATCCCATGGCGTCCTTTTTGATATATCGGCCTGCAAGGCGCCTCTTTGGCGGTGTCGTTCCGCTGTGCAGGAAGAAACTCACATTACACATCACTCTCTTCGATGCCGTCAATTTTGCATGTAGGACTCGTACCTTTTACCTTCAGCTTGTGGCGAGTATCAAAGCAGAATACACCTTGCTGTTATCATCATCTTTAGCTTATGACGGGCAACCTGTGTGCCTGCATGACAAATGTTTGCCAACTGTCTACCTTACAGTCACCACTGACATGGTCGATCAATGAAGACAGAGAACTTGAGATGCGAATTGGTCCGTCATATTTGTTGTTCATGTGTCTTGTGCTGTCAAGTCACCACTGCAGGTGTGGAACCGCGACGATGCTCAGAACGCGAACGACCGCTCCGAGTATTCACGACTGAAGCTAACTGCCTTTACCGCGTTACGAATGCAGAAGTAGGTTTGCGTGTTATCGGCAGATCACAAGCACCCATCCACTCTCGCTGGTGTCCACCAAGTGTACACTGCCGTTAGCAAACTATACAAAGAATGATCGGACGTTCTTGTGCGATGTCGGCGAAGGCGCGGTGTACAGGTCGTCCAGGAACATGTTCTTCTCCGTACCCATGTTCTCCCGAGACGACGCAAACACGAGCTCGTGGTGCACGCGGCTACCTTTCCCGTGGAAATCTTGGGTGGTCATTCCGCCTTGGAGCAGGATGTTGAGCTCGAACTCGCTCAGTTGATCCGTCTGCATCGTTTCCGGGAGCTGTCCAAGCTTGTCGAAACCTGCCTTTCGCCGAGTCTGTCGTTTACTGCGGCCGCCTCTTGTGCTGATGTCGGCTTCCAGAAGGAGGTTGAGGTCGAACTCGCTCAGCTCGTCAGTCCGTATGATTTCGGGATGGTCTTCCAGCTTGTCAAAATCTGCCTTGCGGCGGTCCGGGATCTTGTTGTCTTTCGAGCTAGTGTCTGCTTCAAGAAGAGCGCTAAGGTCGAAGTCGCTCATCTCCTCTGTCTGACGAGCTTCCGGTAAGTCTTTCAGCTTGTCGAATCCTGCCTTCCGACGCGCCTCCACAGAGTCGGTCGGACTTGCACTTCCACCCGAGTCACTGCCAAACGACGAAGACACCGTCGAACTCTGGCTGTGCTTGTTCGCGCTATCGTCCGAGAGTGGCTCACCGACCGCTCTCTTGTACGAACCACCGCCCCTATTTGTCGGCAGAAGGTCGCTGATCGACATTCGCCGCTGCATCAAGTCGCTCAACGACATCTTACCTCGCATCGACGGAGGGTACGCTGCTTCTGGTACTGATCTCCATCGACCTCGCGCACGGATCTCTTCGGAGACAGCAGCTTCAGGCGCAGATCTCCATCTCCCGCGAGCTGGAGACTCCTCCGGAATCGAGGCTTCTGCAGCCGACTTCCAACGGTCACGCTGTGGAGATTTGGCGGGAATCACGGACTCCGCAGCAAATGGAGCAGCATCCCATCGATCGCGCTTGATTCCAGTGTGCGAGAACGGCTGCGGGAACGCATACGCAATGCTCAAACATGGCTTGCAGAAGCGCCGCAGCTCGGGTTTCTTGGAGCGCTTGTTGATACTGAAGATGGGGCGCTGGATGGAGCAGTTCTTGCACACGATCTGCAGCAGAGAAATCGAATAGACCGCAAGATAGAAAGAGGTTAGAGAATGCTGGGGCATGTCTGAGTAGTCCTGAAAACTAAAGACAACGATGCAGGCGTACCTCGCAACAGCCAGCGCAGTCGGTGTGGCTGCTCCCGAATATCCCAACCTGTCGAGAGCATACGGAACACTCGCTGCTGGCGACGATCGGTCGCTCTCCGCTCGTCGCAATCAGCAGAGAGCAGCGCTTCGCCTGCGCGCACTTGATGCTGCGCGTCATGTTGAGCCAGATCCCGGCGACCACGAACTCTGCGACTCGCTGTGTGAGCGGATTGAGGTCGTAAATCTCGCCCCAAAGGAAGCATCGCACGAGTCCATGCAGGTCTTGGCGGTACAAGTAACACGTCGCGGTTTCCTCGCGCTTCATGCCCTTGACGGTGTTTGCTGGCCACTCGGAGCGATTGATGGACTGAACTACGTGGTACACCACCTCCGCGCCGCTTTTGTCAACGATGGATCCCATTTGCTGCGTGATACAATGACACAATGGCAAATGCGCACTAATCAACTTTAAGCAACATCAGTCGAGACTTGAACATGTGCGTACCTCGTAGGTCAGCAGGTCGCGCATACTCGTCACCCCCCACGGCGCCTTCGCCGCGAACCACTTGATGCCCTCGAAGCGGAACGGATCTGATGGTTCACGGCGCTCCGATACATTCAGCACCGCGCCGTCCACCGACTTGTAGCCGAGCAGGGTCTTGACGCGACAGAGGTCTTCAGTGGTGTCGCAGTAGAGTCCGTCTATGACGTCTTCGAGCGTGCCGGGGATGAATCCCGAACCGATCATCACGGCTTTGTGCGGGTCATCACGATCCTCGAGGCTCCGGTACATGCTGATCTGCTTGCGAGTGCGCACGTGTGCCCACTTGCGCGCGTCGATGCACCCGTTGCAGCGCGAGTACTCGGCCACCGCTCTCTTGAAGATCGCGTTTCCCACGCCATTGTAGTACTCGCGCTCGCTTTCGGAGAGCTCGATGTTGGGGAACGCCCTCGCCTTTGCCGTCCGCAGCTTCATGGTTGCGTCAAATGCGTCCAGCTCGCGCTGCTGCTAACTGGTGACTGCTTCTGCCGTACGAGGTCAATCGGGGATTGAGGTGTTGTTTGCCAGTTGCAAAGAGGGCTGTGACGCCACGAGCAGCGAAGTCGCAAGCTCAGCTCGTATGCCTGCATCCTGCCTCTTCTCTTGGATTTATAGTGAAAGTTTGGAGGCCTTGCTTGGATGCACATTTTTGATCGGCTCACTTCACCGCTCGTGGCTGCTTCCTCTGAAAACGGCTTCTGACGGCGCCTGTGAGTACTGTCCATCGACGCCGCTCGCGGTCCCCCCTCTCCTCAGTTCGTGACTTGATGGAGTGGAGGACACCTTCGCGTGATGACCGCCCTCGGTCGGATATTTAGGTGCTTCTGAGCGTCACGCATGGTGTAGCTTACGTCTTCGACCGGGATCGCCAACCCCAGCACCGAGATCGTGAAGCAGTGTGAACGCCCTGACTGCTGTCACGCCTCAACTCGCTGACTCGAACGTCATCCGCGTGTGGACATCAGCTCGTCATTCGACGAGCTCATATGGCTCAATAACCTTCTGCCCACCTAGCATGCATTGGAGCCATTGAGCGCCGGATGCCAATCCAGCTGGCAGCAGGCAGGCACAGCACACTGTACACTGAAGCTCGGGTGAGCCTCTAGTGATGACACAACACTAGGAGCGGAACAGGCAGACTTCCTCTGCTGTCTGCTGCTCGTCGTGGCGGCTGAAGCTCGCTACAGTCAGTGAGATTCGAGCACTCCACGTTCTCGCGATCGCTGCGCTCGATCGGACTTGTGTTCATCCTCCCGAGGCGGATCTCACAGGTGGAGATATCGCTCTCTGACGCTCGACTCCCAATCTATTTACTGATCTATCGCTGCCATCACCTCAGCCGAAGCATACCACCTCCATTCTTGGCCACCCACTACCACACCTTCGACTCAGACTGCACCTCGTGGCTGTTGCTACGGACCCGGATCCGATTGTTGCAGAGCAAAAAGTTGGAGGATTGCTCTCGCCTGTCGCTCTACATATCATGGCTCAAGGGCGTGCGCTCGTCATCACAGCCTACCAACATCAAGTCCGTCCCTCGCTCGAACCTCACTGAACAATGCAGCTGTGCTCGTAGAGGGAGAACAGGGAACGAGCACGGCTTGGACGAACGAGTCATTTGCTTTCGTACCTATCACCTCAAGACCTGTGCCCTGCTCTTCCTTTGGAGCACGACTTCATGCCTAACACACTCACGTAGCATCCGCGAGTGTTCTAACAGGTGGGATCCATGCATCACCGCATGCCTCTGATGCTCTCTCTCATTCTTCGGTGTTCTCAAATCCACTTACTTGTCCGCTCGAGGAACGAATGTGTGATATCGATCATTCTCCGATCTGCATGGAGCACCGGAGAGCATGCTGCCGACGATAGCGGTGGCGCAGCGCCGTGTCGCGACGACGAGCTGAAGCGGCGGCTGCTCCCGAAGCTGCTATTTCTCGATGTCGGAGTCCTTCCGCTGGGATCCGAGAGCACGCTCTCGTGCCGGGTAGGAAGAACTGGCGGTGATATCACCTTGTTGATGCAAAATTTGCAGAAGCGCTCTTCGAACGGCTTCCCAGTGCGTGTCTCGATCTGGAAGATCGGGCGAGTGCTTGAGCATGAACGGCATACATTCTAACACGAAGCAGCACAGTCGACGAGGTTAGAGAGCAGAGGTGAGAGGAGACAGCAGCGCAGTCTTGAGCCTCACCTGGCTGCATCCAGCGCACGTATGGCGCCTCGGGATGAACCCGGGACCTTTGGTGCAAACATGACAAGTGCTAAACATCCCAGGTAGCAATGAAGCAGCACAAGACTGATCAGTTAGCCGCCTTTCATGCAAGGTGTAGCGATGGATAAACGGGCGAACGTACTTCGATCGCTCCGATCTTGCTTCGGCGGACACGATCAACTTGGTGCACTTCTTCGCTTCAGCAGACTCCACGTTTCGCACAACGTTCAACCAGGCACCGGCAACCACGTACTCTGCCAAGCGCTGTCGCCGGGCGATGGTGCCGATGTCGTAGACTTGACCCCAGAGGAAGCACTGCACACGGTTGTTGGGGTGGCGACGGTAGAGGTAGCACGTGGTCGTGCGCTCTCGCTTGACGCCTTTGACGCAGTTGGCCGGGCACTCGGGGCGATCGATTGACTGTAGGACATGGTACGCGAGCTCGTTGCCATGGTCGTCCACGACAGTCCCCATGCGCTGCACACGAAGCGATGTGTCAGATCGAACATCCGCACCAAAGCACCATGAAAGCGCATGCCTGCCTCGTAAGTGAGCAAGTCGCGGTGCTGGATGAGTCCCCACGGCGCCTTCGCAGCAAACCACTTGATGCCAGCAAAGTCGAACGGCGCCTCGGGAGAACGCTCTTTCGTCACGTTCAGCACTGCGCCGTCGAGAAACTTGTACCTAAGGAGCGTCTTCACCGCGCGCAGATCCGAGGTCGTGTCACAGTATACGCCGTCCATGACGTCCTCGAGCGTGCCGGGAATGAGTCCCGTGCCGACCATGAGCGTTACGCGTGGATCTTTGCTTGGTTGAAGGCTCCGGTATACGCGCATCTGCTTGCGCTTACGTACAAGCCCCCAGTCATCTGTGTCGATGTACCCGTTGAAGTTGGAGAACTCGGAGACGGCTTCATTGAGCACGATCGCGACTGATTCGTCGTACCGCTCGATCTCGTCGCGCGTGAGGCGGATCTGCGGGATGGCCTCACCTCCTCCTTTTCCTTTTGTCATCGCGGAGTCGGCTCGGCCGTAAGCAACCCAGCCAGCAGGCTGTGAGAACCGATTCGAGGCTTCCTGTTCTGCAGCCCCGAAATGCTGAAGTGTCCGCAGATTCGTTTCGTGCGGTGGTGGTGGTGGCAAGTTCGTCAACAAAATCTGAGTCTTTCGGTCTGACCCGAAGTGCGTCGAGTTCTCTCCAGATCTGCTGGAGCGAGAGTGAAGGAGCCTCCTGCCTCACTCCAGGATTCTCGTGGACGGCGACACTGGCCACCGCCACACGGACGCCAAATTGCAGCAGTTGCAGACGAGATATCCGTGGAAACGTAATCGACCGATGTACAGACGTGCGCAGCAGACATGGATTCACGCGGAACCGCATACAACCAACCCGTCGAGCGAGCGAGAGCCTGCGTAAACGTGCGTGCGTGGTGAGCTCGAACACTGGGAAAGAGGTGCGTGGTCTTGCGACTCGTTCGAGGCGACTCGTTCCAGTTCCGGAGCGAGTGTTACAGGTTCATATTGTTCTGGCGAGCAAATGAACTCCGGCTTGTAAATCGCTCCGGACTCTCCATCAATTCCACAAGCGCTTTGTGTACGTCACACAGCTTCGCACGCCACAAGCGCTCATCCAATCCCGATGACGCCTAATGAGGTGCGTGCTTCTGCGATATCAAGTTGTAACAGCCGTATGACGGATCCTTGGGTAGTGTTGCAGTCACGCATCCACGTCGCAACAGCAGCACCGCTATCGACATCCGTTTACTACCACATGAGGAGAGCTGGCTCAGCCCCGCGAGAAGTTGCTGTGACGAGGTTGTTCAATATGTGACGAAGAGTACAAGCGATAGCCTCCGAGTTGAGAGCGCGTCAACATGTGGATGCGATGCTGTTGCAATGCCAGTAGATTACTGTAGAGTACACACAACATTGTGAACAGACTGGAGGTACTGTCCCCCAGAAAGCTATACGCCACACATACTCCCCTTGGATCTAAAACACATCGCCGTCGCTGTCGTCTTCGTCGGACGAAAGCTCTGCGTATTGGAGGGGGCGCTTGATGTGGCGCGACTGAGCGAAGTAGCGATTCGGAGGTGCCGAACGCGCGCGCTCGGCCTTAGCTTTGTTCATCACTTTCCGGTGGGATCGGCGAGCCCCTGGGTCTGAGTGCAAGCTGCGTCGGGGTGTCGGTGAGTGTACTACCAGCACTGGAGATACCACGATCTTGCTGATGCAGAGCTTGCAGAGGCGCTCCTCCATCGGCTTTCCTGTGCGAGGATCCACCTCGAACACCGGTCGGTGCTGAGAGCACGTCTTGCACACCTTTTGGATGCACCCGGCGCAGGTGCGCAAGTGATCAAAGACACCGGATCCCTTGTGACACACGTGGCACGCGCGGCTGCAGCGAGCAAGCAAGGAGAGGCATCGTCAGTGCCACTACTTGAGGAGAGAAGCGAGATTGAAAGGTTGAGCAACAAGACTGCACGTACTGTGAAGAAGCAGCCGATCGCCCGCGAGCGTCGTCGATGAGCTTGGAGCACTTCTTGGCTTCAGCGCACTCGACACTGCGCACGACGTTGAGCAGCACGCCCGCGACAGCGCGCTCCGCGACCCACTTGGGTGTCGAGTGGAGATCGTAGAGCTCAGCCCACACGAAGCACTGCACACGGTTATTGCAGCGGCGATAGAGGTAGCACGTCGCAGTCTTGGCGCGCTTGATACCCTTGATGACATCGACGATCCAGTCGGGGCGCTCGATGGAATGTAACACGTGGAACGCGAGCTCGTTGCCGTGCGCGTCCATGGTCGTACCCATGCGCTCGTAGGTGAGGGTGTCGCGGTGCTTGGCAACTCCCCACGAAGTGGAGGCAGCCGCCCACTTGATGCCGGCGAAGCGGAACGGTGCCTCTGGAACACGTCTCTCGCTCACGTTCAACACGGCACCGTCGACGAACTTGTGGGTCATGAACGTCTTGACGGCGCGGAAGTCCTCGGTTGTGTCAGCGTACAATCCATCCATGACGTCCTCGAGCGAGCCGGGGATGAGACCCGTGCCGACCATGAGCGTGACGCGCGGGTCGTCCGTGCCCAGCAGGCTCCGGTAGATGTTCATCTGCTTCTTCCTGCGCACAAGAGCCCAGTCGTCCGTGTCGATGTGCCCGTGGAAGCTCGAGTATTCGGAGACCGCTTTGCGGAGCAACCGCGACGCGATGCTGTCATACTCTGCCTGCTGCTTGTTCGTGACGCTGATGGCTGGGAAGCACGAGACGCGAGGAGTCATGGCGTCAAGTCTGGCGGTGACGGCGACGACGCGGTCGCGATGAAGTCGCTGTCGTGGGGCGAACGTAAATCGCGTAATGGGACCCAATCACCGTCTGCGTCGTGGTGAGTGGAGAAGTTGAGGACTGGAGGAGAACGAAAGAAGAAGAGCAGGAAGAAGAAGTGCTAGCAGAGAGCAGCAGGCGTCAGGCGCTCTGCGCGCTACGCTGGGTAACCTGCACTTCTTCGTTCCGCTCCGCGTCTAACTGAACGCTAGATTCGCACTCGCTGAGTCAGTCAGTCTGTGTGTACGTCAGCGACGTGCATGGTGCCGGAAGCTGTGTCCAGCGCGGCAACTGCCTGCTCTCCGATACTGGGGCCCCACGTCGATCGGTTCAGCAACCATGAGCGGCCTTGACAACCATCTAGGCATCAACTCCCATTTAACCTTCGACTTGGTCACAGTGGAGATTCAAAAGGAGAGTGATTTGCAAAGGGCGTTTTAACATAAGGTAGAAGGGAGTCACCTAAGATAACAAGGTGAAGCCACTTGCTGGCACGCGTTGCGGCGTCTCTTGCTCAGCAGCAGCCGCCGCTCAACACTGATGCATATAGGAACGTGTCGTACCTGTCAGCCCACACTGATTGTCAAGGGCGACCCATGTTCGACCGACCTCCGCAGGAGGCTTGCTCGGCAATCGAATGATCACCACGCTTTCATGCCGCCGTCGCCGCCGTCGCCGCCGCCGCCGCTCCCTCTGCTGCTACTGCTGCTGCTGCTCCTGCTGCTGGCGAGTGCACCAAGTCAGGTGTGTGACAAATGACTGTAAACAGGAAGCGAGTGAGCACTGCCGCAGCTATGTCGAGTTGAGGGACGATCAGCCCAGCAGACATTGCGTTGATTCGTCGTCTCTCTCTTGCTCTCACACCCGACATCGCCTGGCCAGCGAGCTTCAGGAGTGCGCTCTGCCAGTGGTTTTGTGCGCTGGAGGTGTGAAGGATGTGACGACTCGCCGCGAGTTGAAGCAAGCAAAGCGTGCCGTCGCGCCAGCGAATCGGAGCCGCCGAGGCGCGTGCCACGTGCAGTCACGAACGCGCCAAGCATGTTCACACAAGCCGTTGCCGACGCTCGCAATCGGTCTGTGACGTCCATCCTTGTCAGATGTCTCGTTAAGACGTTGACGCGAACGCGCTCTTTACTCGATGGGTCGATTGAAAGTGCACGCGATTGCGGCCCAAGGCGCATTGCCACGCATATCAACTCGGCACACACACACACACACAGCGGCGCGTGCCTCGAGCCTGTGGGGAGCGGCGAAGCAGATGATCGGTGGCTGGCATCGCGCCCAGATAAGTACGAAGATACTTTTTTCTGCTCGCGTCTCGAGTTGACATGAACAGCGTCGTAAAGACTGACTAGCTCGAGGTGCGTTGGAGAGCACGACTCATCATGCTCGCCTCTTTTCTCCCTTGTTGGTGTGCGCGGAAGTGCTGCAGGTGCTCGCTTTGCTCACTCTATCTCTCAGCGACGCCATTCTGTCCATACTGCAGTAACGTTTACTTTGAGTTCATCTACTTCATCGTACACTTGGTGAACACACTACATACTATCACCCTCGTCCGCCTTCGAGCGCGAGAAGGCTCACAGACTTCTTCCTCTCTTGCTCTCTAAAACTCGCTCTCAGCCCACAGCGTGTGCTGCACGCGTCCGTGCCCACGCATCCCGCCCTTGCGGCTGCTTGAAACAGAAATCGTGTCGCTCAGGCGCAGCGTGCCGAGGTCGAACTCGCTCAGCGCCGCCGACGTCCAGATCTCTTCCTCCACCATGCTCGAGCTCTCGCTCGCTCCTTGGCGCTGCGACGCGAACGACAGTGACCCGAATGTTGACGCAGAGCGGTTCGTCGACATGAAGCTCGACTCGGACGAGAGCACGCTCGAGTCGTAAAAGTCGTCGCAGAACGACGGACCGGACTCTGAAGACGTCAGGTGCTCGAGTGTCAGCGCCGAGTCCGTAAACGCGCTCTTATCCACCTGCTCGCTCGTCATGAACGCCCCATTCGGCTTGAAGACGCTCTGTGATCGCCACGAGATCTCCGAATCCGCGTAGTCGCGTGAAGTGTACATGGGCGGGAGCGGCGCCGACTTGAGCTTCGGCACCACTTGCCGGCTGGGTGAAGATGTCGACCGCTCGCGCTTGAAGCTGCCCGAGCTGCGACGCGTCGGGTCCGAGTGCAGGCGCTGGCGCAGCTTCTGCGTGCTCGGCGACTTGCGCACCGTGCCGACGCAGAGCTTGCAGAAGCGGCCCTCCATTGGCTTCTTCGTCTTCGAGTCGATCTTGAACACTGGGCGGAAGCACGAGCACGACTTGCACACGCTCTGGCTACACCCGGCGCACGTGCGGTTCGTGTCAAGGATGCCGGGGCCTTTGAAGCACACGTGACACACGGCGTTCGACGACCACTTCCGCGGCACCGACGTCTCGATGAGCGCCGACAGCTTCTTCGCCTCAGCGCACTCAGCGCTCTGTACGATGTTGAGCAAGTTGCCCGCGACGACCATGTCAGCGACCTTGCGCGACACGAAGCCCAGGTTCTCGCTCTGCGCCCAGATGAAGCACTGCACGCGGGTGCCGTGGCGGCGGTAGAGGTAGCACGCGGAGGTGCTCATGCGCTTGACGCCTTTGGACGCATCGGGCTTCCACTTGGGGTGCTCGATCGACTGCAAGACGTGGAATGCGAGTGGGTTGCCGTTCGCGTCCATGGTCGTGCCCATGCGCTCGTACGTGAGCACGTCGCGCTTCTCCATCGTCCACGGCATCTTGGCGGCGACCCACTTGATGCCGGCGAAGCGGAACGGCGCGTCGGCCGTGCGGCGCTCGTTCACACAGAGCAAGGAGCCGCCGAGGAGGTTGACGCCAAGGAACGTCTTGGTCGCGACGAGCTCAGCCGTGGTCTCGCAGTAGCTGCCGTCCATAACGTCCTCGAGCGAGCCGGGAATGAGCCCCGTGCCGATCATGAGCGTCGACGCGTGGTCGTTCGAGCTCTGGAGGCTGCGGTAAATCGTCATCTGGTCGCGTCGGCGCACGGGCGTCCACTCATCCGTGTCAATGTGGCCGTTGAAGCGAGAGAACTCGGTGATGGAGGTACGCAGCACGCCGGCGACGCTCGCGTCGTACGCGCCCTGCTCCTCCTCCGTGAGCCGGATAATCGGGCACCAGCCGGCGTTCATGGCTCTGCGGGGGATCTGCTGGCTGCCTGGTTGGCTGGCTGATCAGCTGTGTGGGCGACTGCAAGTTCGCGAATGGCCTACGAGCACGTGGGCGCTCCACATCTTGTTATCCGCGCCTAGCGAGTCGCTCGCGCGCCACTCGCGCACGTGCCTGCGGCGGCGAAGCGTGGGAGATGGATGACCGACCCATTCTGCGCACTCCTGTTTGTAAGTCATTTGCGTTGACCATCGCGTCCCAACTTTGCAAGCTGTGCAAAAACCGAGCAGAATATTAGCCCGCGTGCATAGCCGGAACTACAGTGTGGCCCACATCACACGCGTGCCAGCCTGCTGCTCGCGCTGCGGATTGGTTGCGCGCACAGGCCAATCACTCTTGAGCTCCAGGAGTTGGCGATACAATTGAGAGAGAGAGAGAGCGCGGACTCACGTTGTTGGCGGCTCGCAAGCTTCCTCGGGATCAATTGACGGCGCCCTGCACACACGTGGCAGCCCCACACTGTGTTTGGTCACACCATCTCTTCGCTTCTCTTCACTGACAACCCGATTCACGCACGCACGCACGCACGTCGTCTGCTGCTGCTGCTGTGTCATCGTCAACTCCGACGGCGCTCCACGCCT
>JAASFZ010000736.1:0-12574 GCA_023334075.1 Globisporangium nunn | reverse complement strand
TCTTCGCCGTCGTCACCGTCGACGTCGTCACTGTCATCATCGTCGTCGTCGTCACTGTTGTCATCGTCACGACCTGCTAGCGTCTTCGACGCCCTCCCTTCCACCCACGACACGCAAGCACCCCCAAGCACCAGAACGAACGTTAACATGGTTCTCGGTCTACTTGCTTGGTCGAATCTGCAACAGCACCCCGATGGCTCGGACAATTATTGCAGTACGTTGACCGCCAGCCTACATGAGAGAGCGAGAGCTAGTGATCGCAGCACTCAGTCTTCGTCACTCTCTTCGTCCTCCTCGTCGTCCTCGTCGTCCTCGTCGTCCTCGTCGTCCTCGTCGTCACTCTCCTCTTCTTCCTCCTGCAGCCAGTCAATGAACTCCTGCACCTGCTCCGACTTGGCGAGGGCCGCGAGTTCGCTGTTTCCCTCGTCCTCACTCTGGCGCTCCGCATGCCACTCGAGGATCACGTCCTCGGCTACCCACTCGAGGTCATACACGATCTGCAGCAGGAAGCGGAA
Organism: Globisporangium nunn; assembly: GCA_023334075.1. Lineage (NCBI taxonomy): Eukaryota > Oomycota > Peronosporomycetes > Pythiales > Pythiaceae > Globisporangium > Globisporangium nunn. Next base: position 12,059 of record JAASFZ010000736.1, on the reverse strand, counting down.
GAGCGGTGCCCACACACCGCGATGCGCCTCTGCCACACAGAACGTCTCGAGCGTGTGCACGACCGCCACCTGGTCCTCCTGCTCCACGAGGCACTTCTTGATGATGCTCGACCATTTGTCGAACTTGCCGCGCACTTGGCCGAGAATGCCCATGGCCGACTGGCCCGCGGTCGGCACGAGTTCGAGCAGCCCCGGTAGCATCGCGCCGATCACGTCCGCGAACGACCGGTTGTGCGCAAACTTGGAACTCTTGATCTCCATGAACACGTCCTCGACCGCGTGGCCGGCCGCGTCACCGTTCATCACGTTCTCCTTGATGATCTGGGCGAACGGCACCTCGTGCGCCTCCGTGTCGAGATCGTCGAGGTCGTCGTCCTCGTCGTCCGAGAGACTGAGCGTCTCCCAGTCGCTCCACTTGTGCGTCTTCTTCAGCACGACGTCCGCCGCGCCGATGAGCGTGCTCTTGAGCTTCTCGAGGCGGCGCGCGTTCAGCGGCGCCTTCGCCTTCCCGTCTTCGTCGTCGCTTTCGTCGTCGTCCGAGTCCACTTGGATATCGTCGTCATCGAGGGTCCAGAGCCGTCCGACGCCACCTACGCCGACTTCCTTCGCATCCCACACCTGTGCCCCAGATGAGGCGTCGAGAGCAGCGACTGCCGGCTTCGTCGCAGCGTTCGTGTTCCTATCATGATTGTCAGCACTGTCGTCCTCCTCGTCCTCCTCGTCCGAGGACGCAAACTCGTCCTCCTGCTCCACGGGCGCCGCCGTTGTTACCTTCGAGAACGCCTGGAGCGTGAAACCTTCACCGATCACGACGCCGAAGGACAGCATGCAGCCTTCTTCGATCACCGCGCCTTTGCGCACCACCACGTTGTCGCACAGAATCGCGTTCGTGATGCGCGCGCCGTCCTCCACGACGACGTTCGCCCAGAGGAAGCTGCCCTCGATCGTGACGTTCTTGCCGATCGTGCAGTTGCGGCCGACGACGCTCTTGAGTACGCTCGTGTGGTCACCGAACGACGAGCCAGCGCCGAGGATCGACTGACGCCCGATCGTGCACGTGCGCGAGAGCGAGACGCTGTCCTCCTTGTACACCATGCCGCGGTGGTACGAGTATGTCGTGTCGTCGCTGCCGAGGTAGTTGGTGTCGGGCACCATCGGGAAGACCCAGCGCTGTAGGATCGCGTGCGAGATGCCACTGTACGTGCGCGGATCCACAACACGCGCCGCGAACTCGTCCGTCACGACCTTGACGAAGAACTTGTTGCCGAGCTCGTAGTTCTGCACCTCGTTGTGGTAGAAGTCCTTGCGCAGGTCCTGGTAGTCAAAGTCCTCAGCGAACTTGAGCAGCACCTCGGTGGAGCAGATGTCGATGTAGCAGTCCATGAGGTCCGCACGCAGCGAGACCTGCGCGTGGTCCTCGAGGAAGATGGTCGCGAGCCGCGTAGAGCGCTTCGCCGGATCGTCTTCGTAGAGCACGATCTGCGACGTCGCGCTGTCGATCCCCACGATGAGCTCGTCCGTGAGCGGTCGGATGTTAGTACTGAAGTTAGGCTGAATCTCCTTGAAGATCGACGTCATCATCGTCGTTGAGTCGAGCTTCTTGCGCGCCTTGTGCTCCTCGATGGCGGCGGGCAGGTCGACGTTCGCGACCACGTCGCCGCTCATGAGCACGAACGGGTTCGAGCGCACGAGCTGCTGGCGGTCGATCTCGCGCAGCGCGTCGCCCGCCGTGAGGCACGACGGGCTGCTGACGCAGAGCACAGTGAGACGGCGCGCCACCTGCGATTGCTCGCGCACGAAGCGTTCGAGCAGCTCCACGTGGCGCGTGCAGAAGAGGATGACCTCGCGCACGCCCGCAGCCGCCAGAAACTCGAGCGCGTACTCGAGCATCGGTACGTTGGCCAGCGGCAGCAGCACTTTGGGCGTCTCGAGCGTCACGGGCCGGAACGTCTCGGCGAACGAGTCGGCGAAGAGCACGGCCTGCAGCGGCGCCTCGCGCCGCACGTCCTCATTGTTGCTGTTACCTCCTTTGCTCTTGGACTTGGCGCTCTTGGGCGCCGCCGCCTTTGCGCCGCTGCTGGGACCGCCGCGCGCCATCACGAGCTGCTCGCTGGGAGATAAGGAATTATTGGCTTGACGAGAGTATCCTCTCGTGCAGCATTCGGCAGAACTATCGAACTGACTGCAGACTGAAAAAATGCAATGCCATCGATCTCGAGCACCTCGAGCCCAGCTCAAAGGATTCTCGGAGATACTAGTACTTGCTCAGGTCAGCGATGAGGAGGAACGCCCATCCACTGCACTGCTTGCTTCGGCCGAGGCGAAGCTTTGCATCTGCGCATGTGTCTTGCTTCCGCATGCCAACTTCGTTGACATCGGTCCTTGTGTCGAAAATGGCACAGATTATAACAGAGCCTCTCGAGGCAGTAATTGAGCTGCCCCTCTCGCATGCCGCCGGTAGCACGCGCAGCCGCAGCGATCGAGCGAAAGGTTCCGCGCCTGGCACTCGTGCCTCGCGACCAGCTTCACGCATACACGTCTACCAGCACTGGCTCCCCACACCGCCATCCAAAAGAAAAGCCTCTCCATTTGCAAGCTCGAGCAAAAGATCAGCGACACCAACCTCTCAAGCGCCGTCACGAGCTCTCAGATGAACTCGCGCGCGCGTCGACCGAATCTCAGGGCCAACCTGACGAAGCCGATGAACTTGATGGGGGAGTAGGAGACAGAGAAGGAACGGTCGCAGCAGACACCGCGATCGACGCGGGGCAACTACAGTTGCGGCTCGGCGAGAGATTCTTGCGTATGATGACCATGATGGCGCGACTCTCGCGCTGGCCGCTGAATGTGCATGACGAAGGCGCAGGAAGTGATCAATCGGTAGTGCCGCCATCCCCTCGTGGCAATAGAACGTCTCAGACTGCGTCGTCGCCAAATGGAGCACTCCAAAAGATCGTGGCGAAGAAGGAGACGCTGGCGGCGCAAAACCTCTCGCCAGATAAACTACCGACTACGACTACAAGTGCAGCATCACCTGCGAAAGGTGCTGCCGCGCCGCTGCTCATCCCAGTGAATGTGGCCACTGAGCCGCTCCGCCCGCACTTGACGTTCGAGATCTCGATGTTGCTGCCTCAGCCGATCGACACGCGCCAGAGCTCGCTGCAGTCACCGATCCGGAGGAAGCATCTGCGCAAGCGAAGGAGACGAAGGCGCAGACTGCGCCGCGAGAAACGCACATGGACGACTTCGCACGCGACGTGGGCGCCGCACACCTCGGCTGCGTACATCGAGGAGCACAGAGCGAAGAGCGGTGGCGACGTCTCGAAGTTGATGGCAAAGTTCGCTCAGCTGAAGTACACCGCGGCGGCGAGTAGCTCTTCTGCGACGTTGTCCAAGTCGCAGTCATTGCCGGCGCTCGACGGCAGGAGGTTCCTCTACGCATTCCCGAAGAATGCGACGACGGTCAAGAAGACACACGAGCAGAATGGATCAAGTGACAGCGACAGCGCCTCGGATAGCGAGGATGAAGCTGACGAACTCGAGCGTGACTTTGACGACAACGAAGAAGCAGCCGAGTCGGACAGCGACCAGCAACAGGTCAGCGCGCGAGCGGAGGACCGCCACGGCAAGCGATATGCGTCAGGCGACACCGAACCTCCATTCAGCTCTTCGTCGCTTATTACTACTACTGATGGCAGCGTGGCTGCCTCTCATACTTACCCACACGAGACACCTCGTTCTAGTCCACAAGCGGATGTGGTGGAGACTACGGTACCGTCTCTCACGGCGACACAGAAGCGTCCGCTGTTCCACCGACCGGCGCTCATTTCTCCAGAGCTCCGAGCGTGGCTCATTGACTCGGGCATGTTCCAGACCAGACGGCGACCCGTCCTCTAGCAGCAACAGCCGCACTCGAGACCGCCGGTCAGCTGAAGTGCCGTCGTCGTGAACCCACTTCCGCCGCCTTCCCTTTTCTAAATAACCAACTGCTTGGTTTGCTTGCCTGATCCGACGTGGCCCCTTGATGAGTGAGACCTCGTCCCCCATCGCGCCTCAAAAAAAATCGCGCTTATCGTCCGTCACGCGCTATGTCTTGCCGGACTTGTACGTGCCTGCTGGCGGCTTGTAGCACTCCGGGAGCATCTTGCGCTGCACCTCGTTGAACGCAAACTTGTCCGCCTTGGTGTTGAGGAACACGTTCTTGCGGCGCACACCATACAGACGCATACTCGCGCAGAGCGTCGAGCCGTGCGTCGCCTTGAGCTCTGCGATGCAGATGCGCGCTTGCTCCAGTGTGACCGACATCGCCGTGCGGTCCTTCCCGCTCTTGCAGCACGTCACGCGGGAGCCACCGAGCTCGCGGCAAAAGTCGGACGTGTCTGTTAGCAGCGCCACATTCTTCTTGAACTGGTTCGCCGATGAGCAGATGTGGTGCTCGATCTGCGCAAGCAGGTCGTCGAGCGCCTGGATGCTGTAGCGACCGGGCATCAGGTCCCCAACACTGCTTGCCCGCCGGCGCATGGACGAAGACTGCGACCGGAAATCGCTCTCTTGGTGATGCAGACGTCGGAAGATCGCGTACAGGTCCTTGAGCTCCTCGAGATTGTCGCGATTTATCCGGTCCTGCACCTTCACCGAGTTGGCCTTGTACGCGTGCACGAGTGACTGCTTCTCATTCACGCCTTGAGTGAACAGCACGCAGCGCATCCGGAACGGCTTACCTGCTGCCAGCTGCGACGGCAGCACGTTCATGTGGCTCTCCTGGACACCGATCGTTACGAGCAGGTAGTGCCCACTCCTGCTTTGCGCAGCCATGGCAGCCGCGCTGTTCGCGTCGCTCGCGCTGTTCTCGTTCGCCGGTCCGCCGGTGAACGTGCGTCGGTCCGACGGCGAGAAATTCTTGATGATGAAGTGGTCCCCCGTCGTCTTGTGCCTCCGGAATTGCACGAACACGTTGCGTAGCCACTTGGCACCTGCGGCGAAGTCCTCGAGCATCCCGATCTCTTTGCCCTGTGTGCTCAGCAGCGACTCGAAGTTCATCAGGTAACCGAACTTGAGTGAATTTTCCAGCTGGTGGCGGTGGTGCTGGCTGCCCAGAGCCGCCAGGTCGAGCGTCGAGATGATGCATCCCACCGCGGCTGAAAGGATCTGACTCCCAATGATGTCTAGCCGATCCTTCAGCTCCAACCGCGTCTTCAGAGACGACGTGGACTCTTCCGGCGCGGTGTGCAGAGATTTCACCGCATTGCTCTTCCGGCGCGTTCGCTCGGTCTGTGTCGATGCTGCAGCGGACGGCCCGCCCATCGGAGACGTCATCGGCTCTTCACAGTGCGAATCGCTCGCTGGAGACGTCGCAGGGTTGCTTCCGTTCGCGCTTCCAGGAGCGGCGCAGTTGTTGTTGCTAGAAGTGGTGAGGTTCGCCACGCTGTTGTATTCTTCCGGAAGCATGTCCATGTGCGGGTACCCGCCGTTCGCAAAGCCTTTCGTGTGCGCCGCGGGACACCCCATCGTCATCGTGTGCCACACGAACGAGGTGGTCGTGTCGCGAGGCTGGTTCGACGCGTGGTGGACGCAGAGAAATTGGTCCTGCATGTTCGTCGGGAGGAATTGCCACCCGTCGAGACTCTTGTACGTGCTGCGCTTGAACGGCGCGACGATCTCTGGCTGCGACCCGCCCTCCTTCTGCTTGGAAGACACCTTCTTCAACGTCCGCAGTGCCTCGAAGATCTTTCCATCCTCCTGCTCGTCCAGGAGGCGTTTCTCCTGCCGCATCAGGAACTGCCGCTGCTTCATGTACTCCTCCGTCTTCTTTCGACAGTACTCGAGCTCGAACTCGATCATCGTCACTTGCACGTGGTTCCCAGCGTTCCGCCCCGAGAGCTGGTTGCGCAGCCGCCGCGTCCGCTCCACTACTTCCTCTTCCAAGTAGTCCAAGTACGCCAGCGGGAGCGCGAACGTGCTGCGAGGGACCCGCAGAATTTCGTCCAGCGCGATGTATCGGATGTTGGGCCCTCCGCCCGCGTCACTGCCATTGCCGAGGAAGCTACCGTTGTCGACCAGCACCCGCGAACTGTTGCTACGTGTGAGGCGTCCTCCGTACGACGTCGGCGACTCGTCGGACGGGACAAGCGTCGGGATCAGGTATTTGGTGTTGGCCATGTCGATCCCGGTCGTCGGGAGGATTTGTTGCGGACTCAAAGACGGGAACGCGCGGATGGCGATTTGGATGCCGTCGATCGCCGACGTGATGAGCGCCTTGCCGCCGCGGGACGTCTGCGCGTCTACTTCCTCCGGCAGGACGACGGCCGGCGGCGGCTTGTGCGTGAGTGCGTCCTGCAGCGATTCGCGCGTCGAGCTCTTCTCTGTCAGGAGGATCGTCTTCGGGATCGAGCTGAGGAAGTTGTCGGTGACGTGGCAGCGGCCGATACCGAGACACGCCTGCCCCGTCCCCGGGCTCTGGCTCAGCGAGCACTTGTAGAGCATGAAGCGCAGCTGTGCAAACTGCTCCAGCTCGGCCGAGACGATGACTGAGAAGGGTACACTGACCGCTTTCTCGCCCGGGTAGCTCCCCGACGCCGCGGCCAGCAGCGTCGAGACCTTGATCGCGTCCGTTGTACCGATGTCCACGAGTGCCTTCGTCTGCTTGAGGTAGCCGCTGATCGTCATGAAGCACCCGATCTTGTCGTTCGTCGCGTCGCTACGTATGAGCTTGCTCTTGCGGCCGAGACTGACCTCGATAGAAATATCGAAGAGTCGCTTGCGGCTGCGCTCCATCGAACTCGGATTCAGGTTCACGATCGTGATCTGGTTGTTGCTGCTGCTCTCGCTGCAATAGCTGCGAACTGACTCCTCCGCCGCCTCGCCCAGCTGATCCTCCGCCATGGGCTCGAGCGCCGGCGCCTGATTGGCGGGCTCCGTGTAGTCCGCGCCGTCGCTCTCGCCGTCCGAGTCGTCGTTCCAGGACGACGACGAGCTCGCCTCAAGCAGCTGCGCCCAGTCGAAGTTTGGGTCGTCGGCTAGGCCGCGCGAAGAGTTGGTGAACAGCGGGTTGTTCTCGAAGCCTCCCGCAGCGGCGGTACGGCTCTTACTGGCGGACGACGACGACGATGTGAGCTCCGCAGACGCGTCAAGCGAGAATGCGCTGCGCGCGAGCGGCACGGAGGGCGCTGTCGCAGTCGGCGCCCGAACTCCATTCGCGTTTGCAGCGCTGACAGCGGCCGGTGCCACCGCTCGCGACGCAGACGCACGCTGCTGCGCTGCGGCGCTGACGAGGGTGCTCGTGCGCGCGGCACTCGGGCGAGAGTCGCTCGACTCGCGGTCCATGATGCTCGTGCGCGTGAGCCCCGTGGCAGAGCCGCGGAACTTGTCGGCGCGCACGGCGTCCACGAGGTCCTGGCACGCGTCGATCCAGCGGCGCTGGGCGTCGCGCGTCTCGGCCTCGAGCAGCAGTGTCTTGGGCTCAGAGCGCACCTGGAAGCGGAAGGGCGCGCGGCCGCTCGCGCTGCGGTCGAGCACCATCGTGTCGGGCAGGATCGGGATCTCGCCGAGCAGCTCGAGCTTGTCCTCGGACGTGTAGTAGCAGAGGCACGGGAAGTCGCGCCGCAGGATGAAGAAGCGCTGTGCGTGCGGAGATTAAGAGGCAGCGTTAGCATGGAAAAAATGCCAGGCAAAGCGTCCTCCTCCTTGCCTCAACCCACCGTCTTCCAGTTGCGGCGCCAAGAGCCCTCCTTCGTGAGCGTGCCGGCGCGCACGATGTCGTCGGCTGTGAACTTGGCAGGCGCCGAGCGCGCCGCTGCCATCGCGCCGCTCTTGGCGTCGCCGCTGTTGGCCTTGGCGCGGCGCTTGAGTACGCTCAGCACCTTGGATCGCTCCTTGCTCTCGTACACCTCGCCGTGGAACTTGCCGAACGTCGAGCAAAGCGGCGCGGCACGGTGGTCGCCCGCCAGGTGCGCCTGCTGGTGCTGCTGATTGGTATCACCAAGAATCCCCGGTTAGTAATTGTCTGTCTGCCTGCCTACCAGCGCGCCTACAAGGCAACGCACCCCGCGGTCGAGCGCCGGCGACGCCATGTCCGAGGGCGTCGAGGGCTGCGAGCACCCGGGGCTCGTCATCGTCGCGAAGCCGCCGCCGCCGCCGCGCGCCAGCGAGTACTCGTCGTAGAGCGACGCCGGGCGGCGGGCGCTGCTGGCGCTCGCGGCGGGCGTCGTCATGCGCAAAGGGCGAGCGAGCGAGCGAGCGCGATAGTGCGTGAATGGGGCAGGCGGCTGGTCTGGCAAGTCGGTCTGTCGTGGCGTGGCGGCGGGCGCCCTTGCAGTTCGCGCAAATGACTTGCGCTCAGTATGCGCCGATGAGCGGGTTCAAGCCCGAGCGAACGAAGGCGCAACAACACCGAGCCCTATCAGGATGGCCCCGAAAAATTCCGAAATTATTGGGACTCGAATGTTTCCTCCTGTTACAGCTGGAAGAGTCCAACTGGAAGTTAACATCCAGTCGCTACAAGAGCAGAAGAGCCCCTCCTTTGTTGTGTACCGCACACCACGCGGCACCAGCGATCGACAACAGCCAAGTTATTGTGTTTAGTGTAAATCGTGCTGGTGCTGGGAGATCGGAGCGATCGGCGTCGGTCGCTTCGGGTTCGGTTCTGAAGCGCCACCACCTGCAACGCTGCTGGCCGCTCTTCCACTTGTTCGTTTTTGAGCGCACGCCTTTCAACGCGATCGACCGAACCAGTCGGTCGATCAGCACAGATCGCTCCGTTCCAACCAGTACCTAGCGACGCCATTACTCACAATGGCTCAACTTGATCCATGAAGCTTTGCCGCGTTGCGTGGCCTTATCATCACCTCCTTCAGTCTTCAAGCGCGTGCGTGCATGTGGCGGTCGCCACCGTCGCTCTTCAGCTCTTCAGCTCTTCAGCACTGCAGTCGTTGACGCCGAATGGTCCTGAAAATCCAGCGAGCTCGTTAGCCTTCCGACACCCCTCGCGACCTGATTTTGCTGGAGTACAGTGGCATGATGCACGTGTGTGTGCGTGGGTTGATGGTGGGTGGGTATGGGAGGACGCCACACGACCCATCGAGGTGTCAGCCGACTGACCGCTGATCACCAGACGCGCTCTAAAAGCAAACGCCAAAGCTTTGCGATTCATGTGACAGCTGACACGCTCAGCCCCGAAGCTCTGCTCGTTTTTGCTACGATCTGCGCGTCTTCGACGCAATAGTTCGATTCGCTGCTTTACCACCGGAGACTCGTGCAGTTCGCGACTCGACCGAGGCGGCTGAAGGCTCTCTGCGAAGCGAGCTTGACTTTGCTCGGAGCAGCGCCAAGCCGACCTCGAGCTCCAGCTGCCGGGCTTTTAGCATGTCGGCTGACACCTCGATCGGGAGACTGAGCGTCCCGATGTCTGTCTCTTGGAAGCCGAGCGAGAGCACCATTTGGTGGCCGCCACGCACACTTTGAACTACTTTCGAGTACGTCTGCGTTGACGTCTTCAAATGACGGTACCGCTCGTCCTCTGAGTGCTTCACAACGTTGCCGATGCAGAGTAGAGCTAGCTCCGTGAGCTGCGACCATCCAGCGCTGTCACTCATGCATCCGATCGCCCGAGAAACTGCGCTGACATCGCTGACTTCAGGATGCTCGATGCCTCGATAGTGCCCAGAGACGACACCGACAATTGTTTGTAGCCAAGCCATCGTCGCGGAGTCGACTGTCTGTGGAGGCTCGATTCCTACCCTCGTGGTCTTGAAGCGGAGCTTCTGCGGCTGCAGCACGAACCTGACCGCTCCACAGTCGGACTCGCTGTTGTTTTGCTTTCCAGAGATCGATACATTGCGCAGGTCGCGAAAGCCGGCCAGCCCGACCAACTCGATCCCAGCTTGGAAGCGGAGCAGGTTCATCCCGACATCACTGAGCTCGCGAATGTGCCAGTGCACTTGATTGGATGGTTCCTGGATGATTTTGTGCGCTGTGAAGAGGAAGCTTTTGAGTCCATTCAGGGCTTCGCTTCGGCTGCAGCTGACGCGAAGACGGCCGACTGCCAGTGCCACTCTCTCGCACAACGTGAGAGTCTCTGCTTTATCCAAGGCGCTGCTCGAGGGCGGCTGGTGTGCGTTGTTCGTATCGAATGGATGATCGATGAGTGGACCGAGTGCCGCAACAAAGTCTGCAAAGTCAATCCTCCCGTCCGAATCGACGTCAAACGCCTCGAACTTCGCCCAACTCGGCGTGTTCTCACTATTCCTAATGCGCTCAAAGTCAGATTCCAGCGCGAACCCGCGTTTGTCGATGTCAATCGCATCGAACGCCATCTTCATCATCTCAATCTGCTTGCGCTGCACGGATGTCTTGTTGAAAGTGTCGATCGCGTTCTTGCCGTACGGGTACATCTTCGTGATCACCACACTCGAATCGGTCATTTCGCTCTCTGGGCGATACGGTAGCTTAGTTTCCACCGTCGAAGTGGATGTGCGAGTACGCACAATGTCGGCAAGATACTGCATCTCATCTTGGAGGATGGAGTCGATCTCTTGCTTCTTTCTCCACAGGAACCACTCCATTTGCTGGCTCACTCGTGAGAATGAGAAGTTTGACAAGCTTGCATCCGGTTTCCTGCTTCCTCTCGATGGCTCATGTTTGGTGCTCTCCACATTGAACAGAGTACCAGTTCCGCGCAGTGCAAACACATTGCCTTCTGATGTGTGCACGAGTTCATAACCTATCGAGTCCATCAAATCCACCGCAAACGGCAAGTACCCGATCTGCTTCTGGAATGTTTGATTCGCCTCTCTGATCCTCCAGCACCGCGCGTCTTTCGGGTTCTTGAGCACGTTCTCGATGTAGACAGACAGACACAATAAAATGTCTTGGCATTCGTCCAGCGTGAGTGGAGACTCGCGTTCGCGCTCGGTTGAGATCCGCTGCAAAATCGAGCAAATGCTTTCCACTCCGTCTAGCATCGACAGCTCTGCGTCAAGCTCCACGCAGCTTTCCCGAAGCGTACTCAAGACGGCTTTTGACAGCACACTTGCGCGCTTCCCATCAGCCGTCCGCGCACCGCGTAGTTCATAGTGCGTCTTGTTGACCTCGATAAAGCCGACTGCTTCCACTAGATGCGTGGCTCCGTCAAACCGACCAAGTTTCTGCTGGAACGCAGGGCTGTCAACCCGAAAGCGCCAATAATCCGAGTTGTTCGGGAACCGAAGCACCTTCAAACACATGTTTCGCATCATTCCGATAATTCGACGCACCTCGGCTGCTTCAACCCGCAAGCGTAGCTTCTCAATGGCGTTGCGGATGGTTGGTGCTGCTGTTAACTCGTCGATCACGAACCCACACGCTGCGAAGACCTCGACAAGCGAAATACTAGCGGCGCGCCGCTGGAGATCTTGAACCTTCGATTCGAGTACGGGTGGGTCATGGATAACTTTCGACGCAAACACCCGAAGACGAGATGTCGGGATCGTGCAGGAATTCGGATCCAAGTCGTCCTGCTGGAGAGACTCAAAAACGTCTCGAAATCGCAGGATCAAATCTTGCTGAGCCGGAGTTCTTCCAACTGAAAGCCTCCGAATCAAATCGCCGTGACGCTCGCATGCAACGTCTCCGTTTGAGAACAGACACGACGCGATGAACGCGATAGGGTGAAGCTCTAGTGATGTTGATTGTGTCAAGCGCGCTTTGTCACCAGCTTCAACTTGGGAGTGCTTTGCGTCAGGACGATCCCAATGCGATTTCATCTCCGCTTTCCATGATGATAACGGCTTCGGAGAGATGGACTCCGAAGACGACGATGCAGACATCTTCTGACGAGTCTTCACTTGTAGCTTTCGATTCTTCACTGGCGCAGTAGAACTTGATTCAGAATCGGAGGAGAAGTCAACATTTTTCGCTTCGGCAACACGAGGAATAAGCGCCATGCTCTCGATGAACGATGCCTCGACGCGGAGTTCCACGTCGCCGTCCTCGTACTCCACGTCGAACGTGCCGTCCGACCGCGCGCGGGTGATCTTGCCGGGGAACCACTTGCTCCCCTTCTTGAAACGCGCCTTGATCTTGTC
>JAASFZ010000735.1:0-12586 GCA_023334075.1 Globisporangium nunn | reverse complement strand
GCGTTCACATTCCGAACTCTTTTCAATGCGCGTACAACGGCGAGAGATTGGCGGTGCCGTTCCCCATGGTGCAAGCAAACACCTCGGTTCGAGACGCAGACAACAACTCAGTCCAGTTCGGATTGTTGGAATCAAAGTCGCCTGAACCCAGCACTGAGGTAGTCATCGCTGTCACGTGCTTGGCGATAGTGAATATCATTCTACTACGATAAGGAGATATGCTTTCACAAGATCATACGGCTTTGACCCTGCAGCAACACGAACACGGAGTCGGATGCACAGAAATTGAAGTATATAAAGCTGCATTAAAATGTTACCTTGACTCGGTGCAAGCCGCGAAAGCTGCACTCTATTCCTCAGTGGTACCTCGCTAAAATGCTCAGATGGCTAGCCACTCGGCTAAGACTTGACGCGCTCTCCTGCTTCACGAGCTCATGTCATTTTGGCTGACTTGAGTACACTTTCCTGTCGCTTTCGCGACAGCTGACTCGAGCCGCAAGCGCGCGAATAGTGCAGTTCTACTCCTCGATTCGTTTGCACAGCGCCGTTAACCTGCTGGCGCACAGATCGTCGATCACTCGCACTGCCTTGGCGGCTTTGAATCGCTCGCTCTCTTCGCGAAGATGCACGTTCTTCACTCGCTCGCTGTCGAACTGCTTACGAAGCGCCTTCACAGCATTAGACTCCATGTTTTTCATTGAGAATTTGCACAGCGGCATCCATTTCTTCACACTGTCGGACCACTGCTCAATCCTCAAAATGAGGTCCTCGCCGTTCTCGACCACCGTCACGAATCTCTCATGCGTCATTGTGCTCGTCTAGTGGTCTCTTCGCAGCAAATCCTGAATCAGCAGTTAAACGGCAATGTCTGAGTGAGTTCCTAGACAATCGCCGTCACTCATAATTGCTATGGATAGTGGTTGCTCAGTAGCAAATGGCATGACGCATACAGCAATCCGCGTCATCGACTGCTCCAGCGTCAGCAACTCGTCACTCTTGCTTTGCTCGAACTCATCTGCGCGTAGAATCACGCATTCCCTATGGTATATGTGTGCGTGAAGAGCGTCAGAGCCACGGCGTAGGCTATCCTCTCTTCTCCCTTCTGTAACAGAAGATACACATCAATCGGTACCACTGAATAGCAGAAGTTGTGCTCAGGAGCCAAATCCGCTCACCATCTTCGCCGCGTCATCGCTGTTGTTGCTACCGCTACCACCGTCATTGTTTTCGATGTCTGCGGTGAACTCGATCTGGAATTGGACCTTCTCATTGCGGCGCTCCGCGATCTCCACTAGACCAGACGCGAGGATTGCCGTTTTAAAAAGCGATTCCCCCATGCGCCCGAGCCCATTCGTGCTCGGTGATAGTATGAAGAAGTGAACATCGAACGAGATTTCTTCGCGCTTTACTTGATCTTGCTGGTGAATCACTACGAATCGTGACCACAGAGTAGCCTCGAGCATCCGGCCCCTGCTCCCAAAACTAATCATCTCTCACATTCAACGTCAATCAATGCTAGCATCTTGTCGCTCGCTACGCGGAACTCTCCGGGATGGCACTGTACCCGCGCTGGCGCGCTTGCTTGAGAACGTGCTGACCCCCGATGCTGACGAGGGCTGCGAGCAGACCGCCACACACGCATCCAAGGAGGAACACAGTCGCAATTGGCGTCGCCTCCTGCTGCGAATCTGCCGACACCCGCACCACGGACTGCGTTGTTTCTTGCGGCGATACCACTAAGATCGGAGACACCGTCGCTGCGGTCGGACTAGGAGACGGACTGTGGTGCAGCTGCCCTTCCACCAGCGCCTCGATCTTGGACCGCTCTGGCAAATCCACTGTCCGTCTCGTGTTCGACACGTCAAGCAACGGGCTCGTCATCTCCACAAACCAGCTGCCGTGCGTCACCGGGATCGCGCGGCGACTCGCCGGGTCTGCAAAGTCCAGCTTGTTCAGGTCCACTTGCCGCAACACTTGGTTCACGTTCGAGCGTATGTACAGCTTCTTGCGGCCATGGTCGCGCACGATGGACCACTCGGTGGCCTCCGACGACGGTGGTCGCACCACCGTGTTGAGTAGGTGCAGTGCATCGGCGATTGTGCGCTGCTCCTCCGAGCCTGCGAGGTACGACGCGGTCGCCGGGGATTCGAGGTATCCGAACGGCGCCTGTCGGTTGAGCACCGACAGACGGATGAACCGCTCCGTGGAGCCGTAGCCACCGGGAAAGCTGCGAAAGCCGTTCTCCTCAAGTGCAGCGAGCTGCTCCGGCAGCGGCGGATCGTTCGTGAGCACCTGGTTCACGTTGTCGTACAGCGTGACGTTGCCCTTGAGGAACTCGACCACGAGGTTCTTGCCACTGGCGTCGCGCACGGAGATATGCAGCGGCACGCGACCGAGGTCGCCGTCCTTGCCGACCAGGATCGCGGCGATGCGCTCGTCGAACTCGGCAATCTGCACGCGCTGCAGCCCCTCGCGCACCTCGTCCACGGTCGCGAAGTTGCCCAGAATGAACGAGCACAGCGACGTCACGATTGGCTTGCGCTGCTGAATCATGTCAGCTGCTGCTCCTTCTGCTGCTGCTGTTGTTGTCGTCGTGGTAGCGGGCTTGTCGGGGACCGGGTACTGCGTCTCGACGAGGTAAAGCTCGGCGGCCGACAGCCCCTTCTCGTTCATGCCGTCCGCGGCCACGTTGAGTCCGAACATGTTGAGTGCCACGAAGCCGTGCACCGCCTCCCAGCGGAAGTCGGGGCACTCGGGGCACGCGAGCACCGGCAGTTCCTGGAAAACGGCGCCGCGCGGGATGACCTCGATGACGCTCGCGAGGTCGGCTGCGAAGTCCATCGTGCGCGCGCTCACGACCTCGTCAGCGCGCGACGCGTTGAGACGAAAGTCACTACAGGCGTGCACGGTGCTGAGTAGGAACGGGAACACCAGAGCGGCGGCGGCGGCGAGCGACCGCGTGTGCAGGAGCTTCATGCTTGGGGGTGGACTGGAGGATTGGAGCACAAGTAAGAGAGTGCCTAGCTGCAGCAGGTGGACAGGGGGAGGGGACTAGCAGCAGGTAGTGGTGGACACAACAAGCAGCTCGGGTGGACAGACACCAGGACCAGGCGGCAACGTCAACGTGCGGGCGGGAGCGAGGTCTCTGGGGAGGTCTTCGGGTTCTCTCAGTTGTGTGACGTTCGTGTTGTGAAAGGTGGTGTGTGTTTGAGGAATGGTGGGCTCGATCAGGAATTTCCAAAACAGGATGTAATTGGCTACACCGTACTTTCTACTATCAGTGGCTCTGTCATCGGAGGAACCCTGTTCTGCCAAACCTCTGCTTGAAGCTTCACTCGCCTTGAACCTGCCTTGTAGACTAGGACATTGCTACTGCGGAGCGTGTCAGGTACCAAGAGCAAGGCAAGTCCCAGCAGCTCGCTCTCCCTTCGAGACGCATTCCACTCGACCGACGACACCAAAGAGCGCGGGATCCTTCAAGCCCAGCACACAGTCCAAGTCGAGTCGAGTCGAGTCGAGTCGAGTCGAGTCGGGTCGAGTCTCGAGACTCGACGGACAGACGAGTTATGTGGAGATCTGGCGCTGATATTGCGTTACCCACGGCAGCAAACAAAGAGCATCGACTGCAACGACAAAGGGACACCAGCGACAGCGACAGCGACAGCGACAGCGACAGCGACCATGTGTGTCTTTGCAAAGTTATGCCAAACGCGACAAGAACGTGAGACCAGCAGTGTTCGTATCTCCTACAGGCAGGACGAATCGCAGGACGCCAAGAGACATAGAGTTCATTGTTGCGTAAGTGTAGGATTGATCCGTCGGCACACAGATCACACAACAACAACAACAACAACAACAGTTCAATGAGCGGCGCACGCAACACACACCCAGCACACCACACGCAGCATTCAGTGCGGTAGGCATCACAACTCGACCCTCTCCTGCTCCACGCTGATGGCGAGTTTCTGGCGTTTTGCCTGTTGCCGATTGTGGTTCAGGTGTGTTTGTGTGGGCACTGACGGACTTGGAGACGTCATCACTGGCGTCTGGTGCGAGGACACGCTCGAGAGAACTGTTCAGTGTCGACTTTCACGGAATCAAGCACAGCGGCTGTTTCTCGTTAACGGTGGCGTTCAGATGCTAGTCGGCCGAGCGTTGTGGCGACTGGAGTTCGTGTTTCCGATGACCCGCATCTCGAAAGAAACGATTGGAATCGCGAGGTTGCGAGAGCAGGTGCGCGTGCAGGTAGCGGAGACCCATGGCTTGGAGAATGATCTCGAGAGCATGGAGAAGAAGCTTGGTAAGCGCAAGCACAGGTGCGGGTAGTGATACTGTTTACTGCTGCTGCTGTGTGTGGAGATATGAAGGATGTGTTGGCGAGAAGAAGCTGGCAGAGTGCATACATACTTCGATTCGAACGAGCAAGCAGCACTTGTCGAGGGAGATCACAGTTGTGTCGGTCAGTTGTACATGTTGATGTACTGTCTCAGCAGTTCTGCTCCTGCACCTTGCTGGTGCATTGTGTTCCCTCAATCTCCATCGCCATCATCGTCATAGTCTTCGTCGTCGGGATTGTCGTCGCTATCGGAGACCCAGCAGACTGGACGCAGTCGGGTTTTTGGCTGCAGGACTCGTTGTGGGGAAGCTCGAAGTACCGACCTCTTGAGCGGAAACGTGTATGTGGCACTCCACCTCATCCTTCGGATCAGCACGCGGACAGGCACAATCAGGTACTTCTCACCAAAGACGTTGCGCAACGCAAGCCTCAGTTCGGGCCGACTGCGCGAGACGAGCCTTGTCGAGGAGCCGAGGCACCTCTGTCATGTGAAAGAGAAGTTTCAGCCGTGTCCATCGCACTCCAAGGATGATAGATTGGCTGCCGCCGATGTGCGCACCACCACACACTGCAACACTGTCTTGACTGACACCACCGACCCGAAGCGCGTGAACTTGGCATAGTCATTCACGACGCACTCCCTGTTCGGCAACTATCTTTCATCAGCCCGCCAGTCCAGACCTTCTCGCGTACACAGATCGCGCGCGCGCACACACACACACATACACACCACTGCTCGCCGGTCATCAGATCTTGCAGCCAGATGAGCCCGTACTCTTCGTCCGTGGGCGGCTCGACATGGTAGCTGAATGGCTGGTGTCGAATGACTGCGATGCCGCACCTGCACGACGATACCGCCATCTTCTGATAGTATGTTGATGGCATTCACGACTCGCTCGGCTGAGCACAGCACACGAGCCTCCAACATCGACACGGCGCTCAGCGTTCAGCTAACTGTCGGTGCTTCCTGTTTCCAACAACAACTGCCGCACCAAGCCAAGGCGAGACCTTGGCTTGCGTTCTCTGCAACACAACAAATGCGCTTAAAGTTGTGCTTACTATTCTTCTCTATAAAGCGCGGCGGCGCGAGCAAGAGGTCTGTGTAGAACTGCTTTCCCACCGACGCACGATCACCCGAACACATCCTGGAGCTTGCCCAATGCGGCGAGCACGAGCCAGAGCACCCCCACGATCACTGACAGCATTGACGAGAAGATCGCTATCCGGAATGCCATCATCTCCGAACGCTCGCCGAGGCGGCCGGTCGCTTCACCGTACAGGGCAGCGAACACACCCATCGTCGCGATCGACGTCACGCAGAACGAGCCGAGGTAGATGACCGACTTGAGCGTGTCGTGCAGGCCCACAGCTGGCAGTACGCCAAGAATGCCGCCGGGGCCGGCGATACCGTGGACGATGCCGACGATTAGCGCTGTGCACTTCTGTGTCTGCGCATTCTTAAAGTCGATGCGCGGACACTTGGTGCCGCAGAGCTTGGGTGTCGAGTAGTCCTTCCCGTCGTCGTCCTTGTCCTCGGCAGCGTCACCCAGCGCTGAGCTGTTGGCGCTCCGGCTCGAGAGCAGCTGCTGCTGTGCCACAACGCTCTCGCTCGGGCTGGCGTTCGCGAATACGAGCACGTCAAGGCGCTCAGCCTTCTCACTGCTGTGGTCGCTGTCGATCGTCGCGGTTTCCGCCTCCGTGTCCGCTCCGTCGCCCTCTCTATCGTCGTCACCGTCCTCACTCATTGCCTTCTTCTGCTTATCCTTGATATTATGCAGCCGCTGGCGCCGCGTCGTGGGCGAGAGCATGGGCGTCTTGCTCGCCTGGCCGGGTGAGAGCTCCTCGCCGTCGCTCAGGCTGCCGGTCTCGAGGGCGTCGAGCGCTCTGCGCTGCTTCTCATCGCCATCACTATCCTCCTGCTTTTCCTCTTCCTCTTCCTTCTCCTTCTTCGCCTGCTTGCGCCGCGCGTTGCGGCGGCGGCTCTCACGGCTCTTCTTGAGCCCCTCGTGCACGCCGTAGAGCCCGAGCGCGACCATGAAGAGCCCCACGAGCACGTCTGTGACGAGGTTGAGCGCCGAGAAGTCGAGCTCACCGTCCAGTGCGATGAAGACCGCGGCCATGATCACGAGCCCGATGCTGTGGCCGCAGCCCCAGCGCACGCCGAGCGCGAACGAGCGCCAGCTCGAGCCGGCGGCCAGCGTCGCCAGCGCGCTCAGGTGATCCGGGCCCGTGAGCACGTGCACGAGCCCGAACAGCAGCCCCGTGAGCGCCAGCTTGAGCGGCGACGCCTGCGCGAGCGCCGACGCCTCGCCCGGCTCGAGGTGCATGGCCGTCATCGTAGTGGGCTCAGCTCTTTCCTTCCTCCTGAGTCGGAGCTCGTCCGCTTGTGATGGTCTTGGACTGACTTACTCGGTAAAACCGAATGCGGGACGGTAAAAGCGAGGCTAAAAGAACGTCTTTAGTGCACGTACCAGCGTTTTAGTGCCGGATGTGATGTCTCGGTGTCAACGTGCATGGCGAGGCTCACTCTCTTGATCTCTTTCGATGCGCGCAGTGAGCTTTGCGCTACGGTCTGTACTGCGTGCCGGGTCATCACTGTCGAGGCCAGCGATTGAATGTTGCTACTTTACCCGACGGTGGTCGGTGTTTGTGCAGGAACGTGGCGCCTTCGCCTTGGCCATTCGCTGCGGCACCTACCGTCACAGACTTCGCGCACACTTCGGTGCGGTTCTCGAGCAGGAACTTGACGATACGTGACGCCACCACATGCAAGTCCTGTGGGCGGTACTGATCGACTCAGTCGAGCGTTTGCAGCTCGCCTGTAGCGTGCTTCACCACAATCACCGTCAGATCGGGCGGGCGCTCATGTTCAATACCGGATCGCGCTCTGCAGAACTCCGCGGCATACTCGAGCATATCGGAGCGCTTGGGTCGGATGACAGCGCGATCTATGCCCTCGAAGCTCAGCAGCGGGTCAGATTGAGGCTGCGACTGCATCTTCAGCCTGAGCAGGAGTCTCAGCGTCTTCACTTTGCCGACTTCAGCTGCGAACTGTGACAGCGCACCATCGAGTCTGTATCTTGGCGAGGACGAACGCAGCGTAGGGGTAGCCAGACTGTTAGGCCTCGAGGTGTGCGACGAGTATAAGCATAGCGATAGCCGCAGTGGCGCAGGCGCAGGCAAGCGTGACCGGGTTGATCCAACGCTCACGGAGGGCTCGGTTCTCTTGGAGCAAATCCATCTGCGGTTTGCGAAAGTGAGCTCCCATGGCGCATCTAGGTACCGTTCTCTCCATGCCTGTGAAACACGTCCATGGAGCGCGAGTGCGAGAGAGTCGTCAGCGCTTCGACTTGACCTTTGAGCTCCAGGCATTGTGCCACAACGCAATCAGCTCGCTTAAGCGTTGGGTCACGAATCACGTGGAGCAGCGTGCATTCATTCGCTGAGAACTCGTCACACTATCGACAGCTTGAGCGAAGCGATCGTTCGACTCATTTGTGTCCTCTCTGCAGGCTTGCGATGCCCATGGTCCATGTTGAGTCCTGTGTGTACTGTGGGTGGGTTGGGTGGGTGGCTTCTTCTCGTCCTTCTCATCTGGTGCCGAGAAGGGGTCGCGTAAAGCGATGAGATGAACAAGCGTGGGGTCGTAGCGTACGATGTGAGAGCAGGCGCGTATTACGCCGCACCTGCATATTTGATCCGGTCTGACTGGATTTGCAGACTAATTCGTGTGGTGCAGAGATCTCAGTACAAACCCGAGCATCGAGAGCCCTCGCGCCACACCACGAGGTAGGCGCACTCCCTCCCCAACTTGATGCGTCCAGCCCCAACTTCTTCCTCTGCCCACATCGGCCATAGGCCGTCAATTACCGACATCGTCCGGCGTCATCACTCGTCGTCGAGCCACAAGCAGCAGTAAGTGCGCACGTAGCGAGCAGGCGCGCCATTCCCATTCCGCCCCTGAGCGCGCGCACATCCGGGCGCCGCTCGCTGCGTCATCATCCAGCAGCGCTCAGTCTCCAGCCCACCGTCTTCCCGGTACTAACCGCAGGGCGACAAGCAAAGCTACCAGCAGGCAGGCGGCCAGGTCATCAAACGCGCGTGTGCTGCCTTCGCATCATTTGCCTCCGGCGTGTCCCAGCAGCAGCAGGAAAAGACCAGCGAGCCTAACGCCGGCGACCGGCGGTGTCTGCGATGACCACCAGCACTGTCGATCTCGTCGTGGCCAAGGGCCGGGAGGTGGCCATGGACGCCACGTGGATGTACATCTACTGCGCGAGCCTCGTGCTCTCGTGCGCCGCGACGCTGCTCGCGACCTACCACATGCGCCAGCTCGGCGGCGACATGCTGCGCTCCACCGTGCGCTTCGTCATCGGCTGCTTCTTGCTCTGCAGTGCGCTGCACGCGCTCGCCGGTGGCCTCTTCTACTGCTTCCTCATCGCCGAGACGCGCGCGGCGGCGGCGCGCGAAGAAGCGGCCGAGGCCGCCGAAGCCGCTGCCATCGCGAGCGGCAGTGCGGGCCCGACCGCGAGTCGGCTCTTACGCGCGCTACTCGATGGCTCGGAGGCCTCGGACGACGAGGGGGCGATTGACGCGCTGCTCGCGCCGGACAACAACGCGGACGGCGGTGAAGCCGCGTACATCACCAAGCTCACGCACGCGGCGCGGCCGCTCTCGCACGTGCTCACGACGTTCCTGATGATGGAGAACATGTTCTTTCTCTTCAGCGCCTACTGGATCGTGCTCGTGACGCGCGAGCTCTTCAAGCTCGCGATGGCCACGCTCGACCGCGGTTCGGCGAGCGAGCGCGCCGCAATCCGCCGCTACGTCGTCGGCGCCGCGGTCATCCTGCTCGCATTCCTCATGGCGGGGCTCCCGATAGTCATCACGCACAAGGGGTACAACAAGGCGTACCGATTCATGGGCATCTCGGAGCTCGCGGCGATCATCATCTCGGTGCTCTTCGCAACCGCGTCGCTCGTCGTGCTGCGCCGCTCTGGGCGCAAGCACGAGCACATCCACGGCATGCTCATGCGCTCGCCGCTCTACCAGCGACTCAAGCGCATGCTAGTCGTGTGCATCGTCTTCACGCTGCCGTACTGCTTCCTGCAGATCACTCTGCTCAGCATGAGCGCGGACCAGGTGGACTCGGTGCCGGACTACATCGTCGGCGTCGCCACGATGCTCTACTACCTCTTCGGCGCGGCGCAGGCGCTCGTGATGGGCGGCAGCCAGCAGTGCTGCCTCCGCATCTTGTCGCCGATCATCCCGACGCACATCAAGAACTCGCCCGAGTGGGCGAACCTGCGCGCGTCGCGCCGCCACGACTCGTACCTGGGGCTCGAGGAGGCGACGCCACCGGAGCAGCCCGTGTTCGTGATCACGGACATCGAGGCCTCGAGCGCGCTGTGGGCCACGGCGCCGCCGCACGTGATCGACGCGGCACAGCAGATCCACGACGACCTCATGCGCATGTGCCTGCCCAAGTTCAGCGGCTACGAGATCACGACCGTCGGCGACTCGTTCCAGCTGGCGTTCCACTCGGTCCAGGACGCTGTCGGGTACGCGCTCGAGATGCAGTTGCAGCTTCTGCACGCCAAGTGGCCGCACGAGCTCGAGGGCATCGTGCCGGCGACGAAGACCGAGTGGGCCATCGGGCTCAAGCCGCAGGCGATCTTCCGCGGTCTCCGCGTGCGCATGGGGATCCACGACACGAACATGGACGAAGACGGCAAGCAGGTCTCGCAGATCCACCCGGTGACGGGCAAGACGCTCTACATTGGCGCGTCCGAGTTCATCGCGCGCGAGATCGGCGACGCGGGCTTCGGTGGCCAGATCGTCGTCTCGAAGCGCGTCGCAGCGTGGCTGCGCGCGAACGAGAAGCTCGTCGACACGCCGTTCCTGCTGGACTACTTGGGCGTGCACGCGGTTGAGCCGCTCGAGATGGAGCTGGAGCTCTTCGAGCTCACGCCGAAAGTGATCGACGCGCGTCGGAAGGCGTTCCGCAAGCGCCGCGGGATCGAGGAGAGCCGCGCCACGGATGACGACGTCGCGTCGGCCGTAGACGGCTCCTCGCACGGACTGCCGGCACACGACACCGAGTCGACGGCAGACGAGTCGGGCGGCGACTACAAGAGTCAGCGGACACCGACGGGGGCGATCCGGGTGGGGCTGGCGACCGTCGCGTGGCGAAAGGGATGAAGAGGTCCGAGCGTAGGTACATGTAGACACGCCTGCGGGCATAGAGAACGTATTTATTCCGTAACAAGCCTCCGGTTCTGCGATGGTAAGCGGTCGATCGAGTGAGCGAGCGAGTGTGCGGGCTTGAGGAAGGTAGGGAGGTCGAGCAGCTACGAACTCACTTGCGGTGAGACCTCGTTGCATTGAGCGCGAGGCGCTTGAAGGCGGCGCCGAGAAGCTGCTTCTTGGTGGCCGAGTCAAGTGTCGCGAGCGCCGCCGTATCGAGGCGCTTGTGCTCCGTGACGAGCAGCCGCAAGCCCGCGACGAGCAGATCGCGCGTCTTCTGCGACTCGGCTTGGAACACGAGCAACGCCTTCCCGTTGTCGAGGCAAAACGCGAGGTTCGCGTCGAGCTCGCTCGCCAGCGCTGTGTTCTCACCGCTGTCTTCCGGGATCGACGCCGAGATGCGGTGGATGTTGAGGATCAGGAGCTTGACGGACTTCTTTGAGATCGAGTTGCTGTTGTCGTTGCTGGCTGAGGACAAACTGGACGTCGACGATGCGCTCTCGAAGAGCACAAAGCGGGAGTCTGGATCCTTGAGACGCAGCGTGCGGTGTTTCACCACACCTGGTCTTGCGTGGTATTGAAGTCTGAAGCCTTTCACGAGCAGCTTCTTGAAGTGCTGGACGAGCTCCCGGCTCTTCTCGTGGCGTGCCGCCGACGCTGCAGCCGATGAATTCGGCTGCAGCTGCTGTGGCTGATCCTTCGCTTCCGATCGCTTCGCAC
The DNA here is from genome assembly GCA_023334075.1 of Globisporangium nunn. NCBI lineage: Eukaryota > Oomycota > Peronosporomycetes > Pythiales > Pythiaceae > Globisporangium > Globisporangium nunn. Next base: position 1,284 of record JAASFZ010000735.1, on the reverse strand, counting down.
TCTTGGACGAGGACTTGCCCACCTTCCGCTCCGAGCCGCCAGTGTCTTTCGCGCGCTTGCTTTCCGACGATGATCGACTCGCCTTCCCCGTGCGAGCCACAGCCGTGCTCGCTTCATCGTCAGCGACGACTTCGTCCGGCTTTGACTGGCACTGCTTCTCATCCGAGTCCGGCAGCTTCGCACTCGCACTCGTCGAGAACATCGAGAAGAGCGATGGGACACGGAGTTCATCTGAGTTTGTCGACGACGACGGCAGTGCAGGCGTCGAGCTCTTGGCGAACGCCTGCTGCACAATCTGCGCCGCGACGTACTGCTGTCCCTGTGCCACGACGCCCGAGCTGCGCTGCAGCGCCAGCAGCGCCGTGTCCTTGCACACCTGCATCATCGTCTCGCTCGCTTTGCGCTTAAGGCTGCTAATCGTCGAGTCGATCACTTCCTCGTGCTGCACGAACGTCGGCGCGAGCCACCTGTCGTGCAACACGCGCGCGCCGTTGTAGGATGGCAGCACGAGCCACGCGAGCAGCGCAACCTTCGCCTCGTAGTAGAACGGCAGCCACGCGATGACTGCGTCGCCGATCATCTCAAAGACGCAGAAGAGTGCGTTCACCGTCCTGTAGTCATCATGTAGCACGTCAGCACCGATCATCTCCTTGTCCACGACTCGCGCTTGCAAAGAGTTCGTACCAGAAGGTGACCCACTGCAGGAGCGCCGCCCTGTTTCGCGAGTGCAGCGCCTGCGCCGACGCGAACACGGGGTAAACGTACCCGATGCCCACGCTCAGATGGCGAGCTGCCCAGCGACCGAGCACCACCATGCGAGCCGAGCAGCGAGCTTGAACGGCGCGGTCAGCGGGAGAGCGCGAAGAAGCGCGAATGGCGTCGTGAACAAGAGTGTCCGAGCCGCCGAGCGCTTCTCGCGGTATAAATACACTACGAGAAGACAAAGTTGGACGGACATCGCGTCCAGACGCCCTGACCTGACCTGGTGGCGAGGTGATGAAGCCGGCGAGGTCTAGTTCAGAAGCCAACGCCGCAGCAATAGCTTGGCGCTCGACACGCACGCGACGAGCGAGGGGAACGGTGGATTATACACGAGCTGGAGCTGGCGGCGACCGCAACGACGCACGCGCGAGTGGGAGGAGACGGCGGCAGCTGCGGTCCGCTGGCGCTCGAAGCCGCTCGCGGGATGCGACGCGCACACTGCGCGCGTCTCTCTCTCTCTCTCTCTCCGTTGGTCTCCTGTTGTGTCTCGCAGTCTCTCTCTCTCTCTCTCTCTCTCTCTCT
>JAASFZ010000734.1:0-12589 GCA_023334075.1 Globisporangium nunn | reverse complement strand
GGCCAAGTTTCCACGCTGCTTCCTTGCGCACACTCCTGCGAGATTCATCGGCACCGGAAGTGTTTTTCACGTGCACATCGCGCATGCTTGAGCGCGTGTGGGTGTCATCTCATCGCGCCTGAAGGTGTCGTCGCCTGGCAACCAGCCACATCCACCTCGTTGGATGAAGAAGACAGCCTGTCCTCCTGCTTCAGCTTTCGCACGTGCTTCGTCGCATGCGACGGCGATGATGCAAGACGACGTCGGCGAGAGTTGACATGGGAACTCCATGTGCGCGCATGGTGTGCTGCTTCGTAGCTGGGCATGCAAGCGGCGAAGAGCCCAAGCATTGTGCAATCGACTTTGTTCTTGTTGTTCGTGCTGGTGCTACCGAGTCCCGACAGTGTCGCTGCCTGCCGATCTTGTCTTGAGGACCGACAGGGGGCAAACTGCGCACAGAGCCTACGAGCTGCTTCCAGGCAGCTGATGGGGTCTGAGGGTCTCGGTGACAGCCCCTCGTGCACACGGAGGAGCACGGCTTCACTATCACAATCTATTGGACGCTACGATCACTTCAAAACAATCACTCTATCGCTAGTTGGCAGGGTCTCGCGCTCGATGCCATCTCACCGGTACACGACGTACTCGTCGATCATGTCGAGGTGGTGTGCGCGCTTCTTGCAGTTCTCCCACATGCGGCGCGTGAGCGGCACGTCCTTCCCGGACACAACGGTCGTGACCACAGACTTGCCATCGAGCTTCTTTGGGATCTCCACGGGAGGGATCGCGACGCGCTTCATGTGGCTCAAGCTGAAGCGCGTGAGCTTCTCCGGGTGCGTCGCGATGATCTTGTCCTTTAGCTCCTGCGCGTCGGCAGGCAGCAAGATTCCTGATACGCGGCTGCTGCTGCTGCTGTTATGGATTCGTCCGGACCGCTTGGGTTTTGCGAGCTGTTGCTGCGGCTGCGGCGGCGGCTGCGGCTGCTGCTGCTGATGCTTGATGATCACCTTGCTCTCGGGTTGCCGGCGAGGCTTCGCGAGCCCGATGGTTCGCGTGGGGATGGCCATTGTTGTGGCGGGGGAGATCGATGGGGGAGAGCGGCTTGGAAAGTGAGGTGTGGGTTGGCTTGCTATGCTCTCGGGGGTAAAGCTGAAGCAAGTAAGTGGGGCGGAGCTTGCCGCCAAGCAGCGGTGAGCAGGCGAGTGAGAGAACTGAGGGGAACGAGCCGAGACAAGGACAGCACGCCTTGCATGACGTCAAATCCGACGACTGGTCAATAGCGCGGGGACCTGATACCCTCGTGCACGCAGAGAGCTCCGGCGCCAGCTCGAGTCGAGCCAATCAGCAGCACAAGTTGAATCTCGACAGCACTCGCCAGCGATGAGCGTGTAAAGCCGCCGCGAACTCACCTGCGCGCCGTGACCGAGCTGCTGCCAGCCGGAGAGTTCGTGTGGCGCTTGCCTCCACGGAGCCCGGCCATGCATCACTGGCGTGGTGCGCGGAGCCGGAGTCGCTTGCCTGGTCGCATGCGAGCGCGCCGAGCGATTGGTCCACAGGCATCGATTGTCGCAGGGAGCAAGCAGCGCATGTCGTGATGTTGCCTGCTTGCCAGCGGTGTACGCTCGCTCTCAGGTTGGTGGATGAAGGGGACCTGTTTGCGGCACCGCGCTGCTGGTGCTCGGCTCCTGGGCTTTTTCTGCTGGTCGCTCGTAGCCACCATGCACAAGATGCGCAACCAAGCGGGACCAAGTGCAAGGTAGAGATGAAAGCTTGCAGACGAATAGACTAAAGCGTCATCGATAGAGAGCAGAGAAAGAAAGACAAGAAGGAGATACTGATGTGGGCTAGTAAGCGCACGGCACAACACTGTTCCCGAGTCAAAGTGCATGAGGGCGCTTAGAAGATAACGGTCAAAACATACCAGAGCTCGAAAGAGCCGACGAGAACACCACATACGAAATCGGAGTCAAGTATGATGGAAGAGGCTCGGGATGGCCGAGAAATGTGAACGCATTGCGTCTTGGTAGACGAGCGGGAGAGAGCAGTCGAAAGCAAACATGCTCCCGACTGCTCCCGACTGTCCCCGACTGCGCGGAACTGGAGCGAGCACGCGCGTACAAACTCCTACGAGAGACTTCCAGCGTGCGTGAAAGTGATCGTCGACGTCCTACAACAACGAAGGACGCCGAACGATGTCTCCCGGCCAAACAGCCGATCGATCGATCGGTCGGTCGAGCGACAAGCGATAGGTAGATGTCCGAAGAACGAAAATGCGGAGATTCGACAAGCGAATGCCGCAAGGTTGGCATTGATGCCACGACACAACAAGCAGTGCTGGCGGCGGCAGTTGGGCCACAGCAGTACTGGTAGTATCGCTCACTACTCCCACACGGTTGCAGTTGCCTGCTGCGCGAGGGAGAAAAACGATGAAAAGGATCTTTGTTCGCAGCACTGTGTGGTGGCGTGGATACGAACGAAGGTAGATACTACAAGCCAAAGATGAACGGTGTGTCGCTGGACGCGAACGAGCGAGCGAGCAAGCAAGCATGGAAGGCCGAGTGGTGCCGGCGCTTTGGGAAGGTTGAAGCTCAGTTTGGACTGGTTGTGATTGATTGATTGATCGGTTGGTTGGCTGTGTGTGCTTCGAGCGTTCACGTGTGCGCGCGTGTGCGTGTTCTTGTTTGCCTGTTTGTTATTCGTGCAGACGAAAGAAGAGAAGAGAGAAGGCAAAGCGACTGAAAGGCGGTGTGGAGGCAGTTTGGTAGGCTCGCAAAGCAGGTCGAAGGCAAGCGAAAGCCAGTGAGCACGCGCTCGGCGCGTGCTATGACGAGCAGTTTAGTTGGTCATCTGCATCTCTGCCTACATCTCATCCGCAAGAAGGAAAAGGAGAAAGGAGAGCGAGATTGCTAGTAGGTGCTGGTAGGTGAGGCACTCGCAGGTGCTCTCCAGCTTGCTCTGCATCTTGGAGCCTCTTCCACATGCCAGCTTTCGCTCTGGTTGGTTTGGAGCCATTCCTCTTTGCTCGCGTGAAGGTGCGAAGGTACCCGCCCACGTCGGCGACGTCAGAGGCGAGCGAGTCGGTCAGAGGGAAAAGTGCGCGTGTGTGTGTGTGTGTGTCGGTCTGCTTCAGCTCCTGCGTCGTCGTCAGGCGTGTCAGGTGTCGGTCAAGTGGAGTCGGTAAGTGAGTACCAGTAAGTTGGAGTGAGTGAGCAAGCGCAAGCAACAGACGAAAGCAAAATGTCCGGGTGAAGTTCCCGCTGAGTTTTATTCTATTTTGAATCACAAGGCTCGACACGTTTGATTGGCTGGGCGAGAGTCTGTCGGGACAATTTAGAGTGCAATTCAGCGATGCAAAGAAACGCGCATTCCCCTCTCGTCGTGCGTACCCGAGATAAAGCGCACTCCCGGTCGCGGCGAATGCGGCGCACACCAGTCATACGCAGGCTCCGCGGCTCGAGACTACAAAAATTGTCCTGCTTGCGATATGAAATGTGATCCACCACGCGCCCCGCAATAAATGCCGACCGACTGCCCGACTGACCCCGAAATCGACCGACCGCCATTCCCCACCCTTCGCCCTTGCCCTCGCCTCGTCTATTGTGCGTGGCGCAACAAACCAGCTTGCTTCTCCGCAAGCACCGAATCGAATCATGCGCACAACGCGCGTCTCACTGGGAAGATTGGACGAGCGGCACGCTTCGGCTCTGCTTGTGCTGCAACTCCGCTGCTGCTGTTTGTTTGGCTCCCACCCATCCAAGCCAAACATCCAAACATCCAATCAAACAACTCACGCGCCAGCAGCACCAGCACACGGCAGCACCAGCAGCAGCGACGTGTCTGCTTGTCTCCTCCGGTTTGCTTTCCAGTCGTCGTTGGTCCTCCGCCCGAATCGGTTGTCAAGTGCACGCTCATTCGCAAACTCCCCGGTCACCCAGCAGCTACAGCGCACTACCTGCCTGCCTGCCTCCCTGTCTGCCTGCCTGCCTCCAGTAGCACCAACAGGAACAGCAACTCGCCTGCTCCCTAGGCACCCGACACCGAAACACCGCCGTCGCCGCCACCACCACCACTACCACTCCAGCCATGGGTCTCATCCCGCAGCTTCGCACCTCGACCTTCAAGGCGCTCCACCACCACCGCGACCAGCCGCAGAAGCGGCCCGCGCACGGCAGCAGCAGCAGCCCCAAGAGCAGTCTCAAGAACAGTAGCGGCAGCAACAACGGCAACGACCCGGCCGCTGTCGCCGGCGCCAACACCCCGCTGCCCAAGGAGGCGCAGCAGCTCAAAGACGCCATCCTCGCGACGCACCCGACCAAGCTCGTGCGTTTCAGCTTCAGCCACATGCGCCATGTGGCCACGCCGCCTGTGGAGCTCCCCGCGAGCGTCGCCAGCGTGCGCGCCGTCTCCACGGTGGTCGCCGGCAAGAGTGTGCCGTTCACGCGGTGGATGCACGCGAACGCCAAGAAGAAGGCCGCCAAGCGCCACATGAACATGATCGACGAGTACGTGCAGTACTGAGCTGCGCCGCGTGCGTTCGTCGTTCGATCATCGGAAGCGGCAGTCGCGAGCATCCTTCGTCGACACACACACACACACACACGCTCCATCCACCCACGCCTAGCAGCAGGAGTGGCTTCCACTCGTTGGTCATCGAGTCGGCAGCAATCGCTGCAGCCGATCGCGAGACCGAGAGCGAGTATTGTATCACCTTAGGTTATTTATTCGACCACTCCACACACATAACTGGAAAGCTAATTTATTCCCCCATCCATCGAATACCCAAGTTCAGCCAATGGTTTTGCCACCACATTGTCACCTGGTGTTGGTGTGGCAAAGTGATTCGAGCGAAAACAGCAAGGAAGTCCCTCATATTGATTTGGTTGGCAGCAGGACACGGCAAGTGCTTCGAACTGACTTTTCTGTTCTTTTCGTTCTTAACATATTCCCAGCACTGGTGAGACTGGTATCTGTTTGCTGCTACCAGGTTGCTACCAAACTGACATCAAGCTGCTACCAAACTGACGCCAGGTTGCTACCAAAACTGACACCAAGCTGACACCAGACATTGCCATCACCACACAGACAGCGCGACCAGAGCTCGGCGGAGCATCTCTGCTGCCACCCGAGTTGTCTGCACCTCGTGAAAGATACACTCCATCCCTACGCCGGCTTCAAAAGAGCTACGCTGCTGGCTTGCGCTACGAGTCTCGACCTCGCAAGTGCGCGCTCGCCGCTCGATGCTCTCCAGTCTCGAGTATAACAGCAGCGCCGATATGGAGCAGCAGCAGGTGCTGCTCAGCTTTTGTCAAGCGCGGCGATGGCGAGACGCTCGAAATGACATGGTAAGACACCTGGAGAGCTTAACCTCTGGAAAGCCCAAGCAGCGAGATAGTTCCCACATTCGAGAATGTTGCACGCAAAACAAACACACGGAGAGAGCTTCCAGCTTTCCCACCCACACGTTCGCCTGCTCGTCGCACTCGTCGGACGGACCACTGCACCAACCACGCCGTGGATCCAGACAAGTGCTCACTTTGTCGAGACGCAGAAGCAGTCTGTGTCGTGAGCAGAAGTGTCGTGGTGATCCATCTATCCATTGCGAGGCAAGTGACATCGAGTTTCGGCCCTGCTGCTCTTCGCAAATGGCCCAAAATGGCATCGTTCTCGTGCCCTGCTGCATTCAGCGGGAGCTCGGCGACGAGTTCACCGGTCTTCTTCGTAGTGTATGAGAGAGAGAGAGAGAGAGAGAGAGAAAGAGAGAGAGACCATCGATCCAGCACGAACTGAAGCTCTGGGGGACTAGACCCGCGTCGACTCAAACAGACCGCGAGCCGTTGCAGTCGCTTTCGTGCTTGCCCGACATCGCGTTTGGCTACAAGCCCAGCGGTGATCACTGGCGGCGTAGTCGCCAGACGCACACTGGGTTTTGCCTTCCCACGAAGCGAAGCGAAGCGAAGCGAAGCGGTGCAGGCGACCACAGCCGCCGCATGCATATTCTCACGACCCAGTCTCCTCTCCTCTCCTCGTCTCCGCCTGTCTGGGTCGTTCTTTACGAAGCAAGCATGGTGTCGAATCTGTTTTTTCGCATGTGACGCGGCGGTGATGGCGACGGCCGGCATGACGACCCAACACAACGTACCTCCCAGCACGAAAACGTACCTGTGCGTTTTGACTGGCGTGGAGTATGGTCGTGCGGTTTTCCGCCGTGTCCCATTTCCGACCCCCAGTTTTTTGGTTGGTGCTGTTGTTCTTCGAGCGCAGGAGCGCGACTGTCTCTCCCTCGTTTTCTTCGCGGCCGCCTCTTTCTCTCTTATCGCCCTCTTCTTCCCCGCCGACAGCACCACCCAACACCACGGCCGCGATGGGCGGCGGCCTCCGCCTGCTCATTCCTGCATTTGCTCGCTCCCGAGCACTACACAACTCAGCAGCACACCATGGCCGGTAGCAGCACCACCACCATTAGCATTCTGCGCCAGCACCGCCGCCCCGCCTGGCGCGCCGCCTGCGTGGGCGCGTGGCTCGCGGCCTCCGCGGCCGCCGCGCTGCAGCAGCACGAGGGCGACGCGCGGCTCGAGCGCAGCGCCGGCAGCCAGCAGCGCCGGCTTCTCGGCAGCAGCGTCAGCAGCGGCTCCTCGGAGCTCGCGGCGCGCTTCACGCATGCGCTGCCGCTGTGCAAGCGCCCGGTGGCCTCAGCAGCCAGCGACCTGCCGCTCTTCAAGCCCGCCAGATGGCTGCAGCAGCCCGCGACGGCGACGGCGACGGCGGCGGCGGCACCGCTCCGCACAAAGACGATCCAGCACGAGTACGAGCTGCAGAGCGTGGTGGGCGAGGGCGGCTTCGGACTCGTGCACGCGGCGCGGCACCGCGCGACGGACGCGCCCGTGGCGCTCAAGCGCGTGTTCAAAGCCGGGACGACGCGCGAGCAGTTCCTGCAGGAGGTGGCGGTCCTGCGCCACGTCAGCGGGGGCGGCGACGCGAGCGGCGTGCTGCAGCTGCGCGACGCGTTCGAGACCGCGGACGCGTACGTGCTCGTGACGGAGCTGGTGACGGGCGGTGAGCTCTTCGACGCGCTGGTGACGCACGGCGCGCTGAGCGAGTGCAGCGCGGGGTCGCTCACGCGCGAGGTGGCGGCCGCGCTCGCGTTCCTGCACGCCAAGAGCGTGGTGCACGGCGATGTCAAGCCCGAGAACATCCTGCTCACCGGCGACGACAGCAGTAGTGGCAGCGGCGTGCGCCTGGTGGACTTTGGTCAGGCGTTCCGCGAGGACAAGGCGCTCGAGCGCGTGCGCGCCACTGGCAGCGGCCTCGGCACCACCGCGTACGCGGCGCCCGAGGTGCTGCTCCGGGGCGAGTCGAGCGCCGCCGCGGACATGTGGGCGCTCGGCGTCGTGCTCTACATCATGCTGTGCGGCCGCCACCCGTTCGACCCGACGAACGAGGCGTCGGACGAGGAGATCGCCGCGCGCATCTGCACCGGCGCGTTCGCGAGCGACGAGGCGGCGGGCGAGTGGGCGGCCACGTCGGCGGCGGCGCGCGACCTCGTGCAGCGGCTGCTCACGGTCGATCCGCGCGAGCGCCTCACGGCCGAGCAGGTGCTGCAGCACGCGTGGGTCACGGGCGCCAGCGCGATCGCAGCCTGAGCGTCCGCCACTCGCTGCCACCAGCAGCAGCAGCAGCAATAGTACTAGTACCACCACCACCACCATACCTTAGAGACGATTTTGCTAATAGAGAGCTGCGGCCTTGAGTTGTTGTTGCTGTTCCGCCACCACCCACCGCGCCATCCGCCTCCTCGTCTGCCATGGCACCGCCAGTGCGTGGTGCTAGATGCGCCCTAATTCCGCGACCACGTCATTCATTGCCGTACTTGGCGCGGTAAGTACGATTTCCTGACTGACACGCAAACGGAGCTGTCCGAGCGCAGCCAGCAGCAGCGCACGGCCATGGTGGCGCCGCCGTTGCCGCCGCTCGCGCTGCACCCGCTCCCGTTCGACGCCGAGAGCGACTTCTTGCGCCACTCCCCGTCCGCTGCGCGCGCGCAGGCGCAGGCGCAGGCTCTACGCGGCGTCGGCGGCGTCGTGCTGGCGACGACCGCTGTGGGCTTCGTGGAGGCGTGCCTGCTGTTCGAGCGGCGACCCATCCCGCTGCGCTTCGCCGCGCGCTATGCGCTAGCAAACGTGCTGCCGAGTGCCGTTTGGGCGAGCGCGCCGGCCGAGTGGGTGGCCACCGCCAGCGGCGTCCCGGCGTCCGCGCTGCTGCTCCCGCCGACGCCAGCAGCGGCAACAGCCTCAAGCGCCGCACGCGCCAAGCGGCTACTGGCACTCAAGACCGCGCGCTGCGTGCGACAGACGATCGGTAGCTACGCGCTCGCATGGAGCCTCTGGCGGCTGTACGCCGCCTCGGAGCGCTGTGACGAGACCAGCGCCAGTACGGCGGACGCTGAGCCGGCAGACGGCGTCGAGAAAGTCGTGCGCCTCGCGCCCGCGGACTCGCAGCTCTCGCGCGCGACAGCGAAGAAGCACGGCGAACACGTCATGACGCTGCCGCTGAGCTCTAGTATAGCAGCGAGAAAGTCACACGCAAACGCGCTCGCGATCGACTGGGAGACGCAGGGCCTCGAGCGGCGCAGCTACCCGCACTGCCGTGTGTGCAGTCAAGAGCCACCCGCGCCGCTCAAGCTCCTCGAGGTGGAGCTGCAGAGCGACGCAGACTCGTTGCGCAACGCACGGCGCCTGGTCAGGAAGGCTCTCTATGGTGCGGGCGAACTGCTACTGCTGGTCACCTCTGTCGAGCAGCTCCCGATCCCCTTAGCTGATTCATTACGAATGTATATCCTTGCAGATCTGGCGGACGGCGGAGAGCTGTGCACAGTGGCGGTGCTCCCCGCGCACCCGATCGCTCCTCTCTCGGCGCTCGACGCCTTCGACGTCTGCGTGAGCCCGCTGGCGGCTGTGCTCTGTGCGCTCGCGAGTGCCTTCGAGCTGCAGGAAGCTCAGCAAGCGGTGCTGCTGTGCGCCACTGCCTCTGCTCCTGCTGCTGCTGCTGCTGATAGTAGCAACACCAAGTCAGGCGAGGAAGAGCAGGAACAGAGCCATGCGCCACCACTCGCGCTCAGCGATGACCTCGCAAAAGGGCTGCTGTACCAGCACGGCGTGAAGACGACTGCGATGACGGTTGACGAGGCGCTGCCTGACGCAGAGACAGAAAAGCAGGAGAAGAGCGGCTACTCCTCGCAGTTCGTGATCGTTGCCGCCCACCGCGTCGCCGACGGGAAGGCCCTCGCGCGCAGGCTCATCGAGTCCGGTGCGTTCTTTACCTCCTTAGTATGTAAGTCGTGGTGACCACAAGGGTTAGTCTGAGCGTATGTGTACGTGCGGGATGCAGGTTTCGTCGCGAGCGAGAGCGTGTTCGTGGTGTGCGAAGAGAGCGTTGCGGCTACATCAGCTGGTAGCCGGCTCCTCGAACTGCTGCGCGTGCCTGCGCGCATCGTGCGCGGCAGTGACGCCGACGCCGCAGGACTCGCCGCGTCGCAGGTGCTGTCGCTCGCAGACACGGGTGACGCGCTGCTGCAGCGCGTGCGCGAGGCGCTGCGCGCCGGTCACTCGAGCGCCGCTGTGCAGCGCGCACTCTACAGGACGTATGGCCCGCAGAAGACGCTGCAGCGGCGTCGAGACGCGCTGTCGGACGTGGGCAAGGCGTTCATCTCATACACTGCTACTTAGGTACTTAGGTCATGGTCGGCCGGTACTTCTTCGCCTCGACCGTGCTGTGGGCGCTGAAGCCCGTGCCGCCCGCCTGGAGCTTGACGATGTCCTTCTTGCGGAGCTTGAGCCCCGAGATGGGGCACGTCATGGTCGGCAGCACCATGTCCGGTACGCAGCTCTCGAGGACTACGAGCCCGGATGGCCGCAGTAGTACCGCCTGGTGGTGCGTGATCTCCTTCTTCGTCACGGCGCATAGCACGTGCGGCGTGGTCGCCGCACCATCCTTGTCCTTGTCCGCGACCGCCCACTCGAACTTGACGGGCATGAGCTGCTTGAGCTTGAGCTCCTCGAGGCTCATGGGGTCGCGTGTCTTCGTGTCGGGCTTTTCCGGCGCTTCCTCGGCCGACGGCGTGCAGTCCGGGATCCAGAAGCTCGTGCGCTTCATGGCGGCGCGCTTGGCGTCGTCGCTCGTGCGGTCCACCTTCTCGCGCAGCGACTGGGCGAACGCGTCCGCGCGGCGCTTCTCCTCGCTCGCACCAGCGCTCTCCTGCAGCACGAGCGCGCTTGCGTCGCTGCCATCGCCAGCGCTGCCGTCGCCCGCCGCCAGCAGCCGGCGCAGCTGCACCTGCTCGTCCGCGCGCGCGTCCTGCTGCGCGCGCTGTGCGCGGCGCTCGAGCGCGCGCTCGTAGCTGGCGACGTTGTCCTGGATCGCGCGTTTCTGCGCGAGCAGGTTGGCGTAGATGCACTCCTTGCAGTAGATGAAGCCGCCGGGGGACGCCAGCGGGCTCTTGCCCGCCGCCGCCGTGGCCGTGAGGCAGAGGCAGCAGGTGCCGAACGGCAGCTGCGCGTCGCGCCCGAAGCGGCGCTTCAGCGTGCCGTGGCCCGCCGCGCTCTTCTCGTGGTACGTGAAGTGCGTCGTGGCCGTCGAGTTCTTGCTGTGGCGCGTCATGCTCCTGCCGCTCGCTTGATACTCGGCGCTCTTTTCGCTCGACTGTTCGTGAGTGGTGCAAATAGGGGCTCGTTCGCGCTCGCGAAAGAACGCACTCGCACTTAGTCGCGACCATACGGGAATCAACACTAGCGCTTCCTCGGGAAGCGAAAACCAGCGCATACGCACCAGCGCATACACGCCGGCGCGCCAGAAGCGATGTGGAACTGGGACGCGCTCTCGACGCAGGCGACCCAGCAGAACGCGCAGCTGCAGCGGCGCCCTGCGGCCGCCGCTGCGCCACCAAAGCGCCCCGCCTCAGCACCTTCGCTGCGCGCCGCAGCGAAGCCTCCGGCGCCCTCCAGAAGCACCGCCGCCGCGCAGAGAGGCGCAAGCACAGACGAAGGCAGCCAAAGTGGCTCGAAGCAGCAACCTGCCGCCGAACCCGACGACATCGAGCGCTTCTCCAGGCTGCGCATCACGCGGCGCGCTGTGCCGGCGGCGGACGTGCACGCGGAGCTGAGCGCGCGGCGCTTCATCCCGCTGCACGCGCTGGACGCCGAGCCGAAGGCCACGTTCACGGATGAGACGGTGCGCCGCAGCCGAGCGGAGGTACAGAGCCCGGCAGGGTGCAGTGCTTCCCTTAAGGACGCTGTGTGCGTGCGCAGGTGGACTGGGCGACTGTCGGCGTGCTGACGCGCAAGACGCTGTCCAAGGCGGCAGCGAACGGCGCGTCGTTCCTGGTCTGGTCGCTCTCGGACCTCAACGGCACGGAGCTCGGCGTGTTTTTGTTCGGCGCGGCGTACGACGCGCACTGGCGCGAGGTGGAGGGCGCGGTCGTGGCGGTGCTGAACGCGGCGCTGCTGCCCGCGACCGAGAAGAACCGCTTCGCGTTCAAGGTCGCGCAGGCGAACGAGGTCGTGAAGCTCGGTCACGCCGTGGATTTTGGCATCTGCAAGGCGCTGACAGCGGGCGAAGCGCGCTGCCGGCTCGCTGTCAACATCGCCAAGGTTCGCACTGCCTCATTATTCCCAGTATTTATGCGATTCGAGTGTAGTACTTCCGATACTCCAGGCGGCCTAGTGTGCTAGTGGAAGTCTGTAGTGAGCTGACGTATGCCTTATGACGTGCGTGTCCTCTCTCTCTCGCTCGCTCGCTCACTCTTTCGCTCTGGATGCTATGTTGCTCTTGTTGCCCATGGACTTTTGCAGTCCCAGTACTGCCTGCACCACATCACAGCCAAGTTCCTCCAGGCGGGAAAGGGACGCCAACAGCTCAATAACAGCATGGGTAGCTTCCGCAAGAGCCTCTTCTCGGGTCCGGGCAGCCAGCCCAAGAGCATCTCGGCGGGCGTGTACACATCTGCGGCTCCAGCTCGATCGGTCGCGGCTGCAACGGCGGCCGGATGGCACGTTCCAGCTTCGTCAGGCGGACAGAAGCGGAAGCGGGGAGACGGCGATGGCGGCGGCTTCCAGGGTGGTCCCATGCGGCTCTCGGCGTCAGGAGCCGTGATCCAGAACACGGCGCGTCCGCCAGCTAAGGTTCTACAGCAACTACAGTCCACATCAGCACCACAAGCTCAGGCTTCAGGCGGTTCTTCTAGCAGCGAGCCGAAGCGAGCGACCCGCGGGCAGAGGATCATGTACGCATGCATGTTTCTTGTATGCTGCTGTTAGTACGGAGTGATCAAGCAGTTGTTGGCGTCGATGTATGGGCTGATCTCGCTATTGTCTGATGCTATGCTTACCTCGCAACTCTCTCTTTCTGGACGCGTATATTCGTGTGCTTAGCTCGACATTCATCGTCAACAGCCGCAACAGCAGTAGCAACGATGCACCTGGTGGCGGTGCTCTGCGACCTGTACTCAAGAAACCCAAGACGAAGAAAGTGAACATGATGCAGTTCATGAGCTCCGGGACTCGATAATCGCACCTCACAATGTACACGATTCGTGTGATACGAATGAGCACGAACGTAT
>JAASFZ010000733.1:0-12593 GCA_023334075.1 Globisporangium nunn | reverse complement strand
AGCGCACGCTCGGCGTCCTCGCGGTGCATGAAGCTCACGAACGCGAAGCCGCGCGACTCGAACGTCTCGCGGTCCTTCGCCAGGTACACGCGCGCGACCGGTCCGAACGCGCGGAAGAGGTCCTTCAGGTCGTCCTCGCGCGTGTCCGGCGACACGTTCGTCACACGCAGCGTCGCGAAGTCGCGGTCCTCCTCCATGCCGCCGCCGCCCATGCCCTCCGACACGCGGCCGCGCAGGCTCGGCGGCACATATCTGCCCGAGCCGAAGGCGCCCGAGAGCGCCGAACCGCGGTCCTCGCCGCCAGCCGCCGCCGCGCCAGCAGTCGCCGACGCCGGAGCAGCCGCAGCGCCGCCCTCGGCCGACGCGTCCGCCGTGCCGCGGGTCGCCAGGTCCGCCGGGAGCTCGTCGATGGGCGTGTCCTTGTAGGGACACTTGAGCGTCCAGTGGTCTCCCACCATACCACAGTGACGGCACACGACGATGGACGAGTTCTTGACGCCCGCAAAGATGTTCTCCTCCTCCTTCTTCTCACCCGGAAGAATCTGGTCGGCGTTCGGGTCCTCGAGGCGCACGTCCTCGTTCGCCGTGTACGTGACGTTCGAGTTGTCCGCCGTGTTCTTCGCGGCACCGAACTTGGCCCACTTCTTGCGCTCGAGCGCGCGCTTGCTCACGCGCGTGACCTCCGTGATCTTGCGCACGGCCTTGGTCACCTTGACCTTCTGACCGGCCTCGTTGTACTTCCACTCGACGATCGTGCGCACGCCGTTGGCATCCGGCTCGCTCTCCGTGCGCTGCGGCAGGAAGTCTGGTGCCCAGCATAGAAAGTGAGTACACACACGTCCGCAAGATAGAGAGGGGGAGAAGCACCGCGCACCATCGTCGTCGTCGCCCCAGCGGCTGCCAGAGACCACCATCCTTCTTCACTTGGGTACTTACTGCTGCGAGGAATTGATGAGATTTAGCTCAGTTCGCGGCCAACCAATCGCAAAACCCTCTCTCACTAAAGCTTTCCCCTCCTTAAGTCGCTGTAATCAAGAACACTTTCTAGCTTGAAAGCACAAAGAAGCCATTGAAAGAAGATAGATTACTTGCGATGCAATATAGACAGTTTTTCCATTAACAAAGAGGATTGCCGCAATGTGGTGTGACCCACTCAAAGCTCGTTTTGACACGCATTAGCGATGACGCGCAAGCATGAGCGCGAGACTCGCGTGGCGCTAGCGCTCGAGGCGACGGCGATCATGCTCGCGCTCGCGTGGGCGACGCAACTGCTGGAAAACCCTGATGCAGTGGTTCCAGCGAGCCGGCAGCGCGGCGTCCACATGCTGCTCCGAGCGCTTGCAATGCTGCTCGTGGGTGTCAGCGCAGCGACACTCGTGGCTCCCCAGCGGCTGCCAGCGCAGTTCCACAACACCTTCCGGTGCGAAAGCGCTGCAATGGGTGCATAGCGGCATGGTATGTAGCGCAGCTGGCTGAGGGACACTGCCGCTTTTGCTCGGCGCGACGTGGCAGACAGGAGCGCGACATGGGACTTGTTGTCGGCTGCACGCTCGTGCCGCTCGTGCTGCTCAGCCGGCTCGCAGCGCAGCTCTACATGAGCGGAGAGTTCTCCGGTATTTGACACAGCGACGCTATGGCGCAGTGGTCGTGACGACATAGCTGGAGTGTGCGGCGCGCACAACAGTCTTCTGACCAACACTTGCTGTGACTGCGCAGGGTTCACGTTCTTGTATGCGTGGACAAGCGCGACGATCGGGCTCAGCGCATTCGTACGTCTGGTTCTTCTGCGCGCATCGTCGCTCCGCGTCGCGCTTGCAGTCGACCTCGTGCTGCTGCCGGCGGTGGAGTACACCGCGGGACCGGTCGAGGGGCGGCCGGGCGTTGCCATCGCAGCAGCGTGTCGGTGTCTCTTCAGCCTGGTGTTTACGTTCGGAGTACGTGCACTGCCGCGATCGTTCACTCTCGGCGAGGCAATGCTCGTCGCACAGGGTGTCGCGATGAACTCGCTCGACCTCGCGCTGTACTCGGAGCGTCAGTTGCGATTAGTGAGTCGCAAGACTGGCTTTCCTTGGCTTGAAGACTGGGGGATCGACAAGATGGAGAGAGACGACTATGTTTTGGCGCTGCAGCTCGGGCTCACAGGGTCGCTACTGGTGTGCCTCTCGCTCGTGCCGCTGCTAAGGTCGCACGGCTCGGCGTCTCCTTCAGTCGTCGCATCGCCGCTAGGCGCTCCACAGTGTGCGTCGTTCGCGATTCGATCGCTCGGCGTTGTCGGTGCGATCGTGTATCCGTGGAGCTGTCTCGTGCTCGAGACACTGAATCCATTCGCGTGGCTGCTGTCGTTCGTGCTGACCGTCAAGACGCGCGCGTACCTTATCGCGTACTGGATCGCGTGCCTCGTGGTTCTCGTGCCGCTCTTCGCGCTCGCTGTCGACCGGTTCTCCATCCGCACGATCGTCGCGCGTAAGCTGTTCCACGCACTTGTGGTGCTCATGTTCGTGCCAGCGTACTTTGTCGACGCGCCGATGCTGTTGCTCAGCCACGGCGTCGCGCTGGCCGTGTTTTGCCTCGCTGAGTGCGTGCGCGCGCTGTCGCTGCCGCCGTTCGGAGAGCACATCGCTGCCTTCATGAAGGCGTTCATCGACAACCGTGACGCTGGACGAATCGTCCTCACGCACTCGTACTTACTGCTCGGTTGCGCGCTGCCTCTTTGGCTCTCGCCATCTTCAAGCTCGTTGGAGTCGAGTTCGTCGTCGAGATCAAGTGCACTGTCTGCGAACGCTGGGATCCTTGCCCTCGGCATTGGTGATGCGATGGGGGCTGTCGTTGGCTCCAGCTACGGGAGAAGACGCTTGATCGGCTCCAAGACACTTGAGGGCACACTCGCTGTTCTCGTGTCCATCGTGGTCGCCTCTCTCTTCTTTCACGACTTCCACATTGAGCTCTTCGTTCACGGACGCTTCATGCATGTACGCCACCGAGAACTCATGTCACACGATGCGGTGCTCCTAGTCCACTAACACATCCGTGGTGGCCGCAGCTTGTACTCTTCGTGATCGGCGCGGCGCTCACGAGCATACTCGAGATGTGTACGTCACAGATCGACAACCTCGTGCTGCCGCTCTACTTCTTCAGCACTTGCAACCTCGTGTCATGTTACCACGGAGTTTGACGCACGATCACACCCTCAATACATCGACGGGACATACCATCACATGAACAGTGTTGTATTCGCGAACATGGGTCAGGGTAACAATGTATGATGAGATCAGCGTAGGTTTGCTCACACATCTATCTCTTTCTCTCTTTTCCTCTCCCCAACGGCGCTTACTCGATCGTGAGTGACTTGAGCGACGCCTCGAGACCGTCCATCGCATGCTCGAGCGTCTCCATCGAGCTCGCGTACGAGATACGCAGCCCAAAGTCCTCGCCGAACGCCGAGCCAGGCACAAGGGCCACGTGGTACTGCAGCAGCAGGTACTCGGCGTACTCGTCGACGTTCGTGAGCTCCTGGCCCTCGGTCGTGTGCACCGTCTTGCCCTCAAAGTACGCCGCGAGGTCCAGGAAGACGTAGAACGCCGACGTCGGGTGCGCGAAGCGCAGGTTCGGGATCTCACGCAGGCGCTGGATGACGAAGCGGCGCTTCGAGTCCATGATCTCAAGCACGCCGTGGATGCGGTGCTTGTGCGCGGCCACGCACTCCATCTCCAGCTGCATGGCCGCTGCCGCTGCGATCTGGCCCGCCGAGCTAGCGCACGACGTGAACTGGCCCTGCAGCTTCGTGCACTGCTGCACAAAGTACTTGGGCGCCGCAAGGTACCCCACGCGCAGCCCCGGCATCGCGTACGACTTGGAGAAGCCGTTCACCACGAGCGTGCGCTCGTACATGCCCGGCAGTGACGCGAAGCACTGGTGTGAGCGCTTCGGCGCCAAGCTGTCTCCGGCCGAGCCATCGGCGTCGTCATCCTGGTACACGAGCTGCTCGTAGATCTCGTCCGAGATCACGAGGATGTGGCGGAAGCGAGGCTGGCGCAGCACCGCCGCGATCTTCTCGAGGTGGTCCGGAAGGTGCAGCGTGCCCGCCGGGTTGCTCGGGTTGCACAGAATGATGGCCTTGATGCCCGGCGTCGCAGCCAGGAATTCCTCCAGCGCCTGCGGGTCGATCAGGTAGTTCTCCTCGATCTTCGTGCGGAAGACCACAGGCTCCGCCTGCACGAGCTTGATGATCGCGGGGTAGCTCACCCAGTACGGCGACGGGATCACGACCTTCTCGCCGGGCTTGCAGATCGCCAGCAGTGCCTGGTACACCGCTTGCTTCGCGCCGTTCGACACGAGGATCTCGCTCTGCGCGTCATACGTGACGCCCTTGCACTGCTCCAGGTACTGGCTGATGAGCACACGCAGCTCGTTCGTGCCCTTCACGTCCGTGTATTTGACCTTCCCCTCCTTCATCGCGAGTGCGCCGGCTTCGAGCACGCGCTCCTCCGGCGGGAAGTCCGGCTCGCCCACACACAGCGACCACACCTGCGTGCCCTCGGCCTCCAGCTGCTTGGTGATGCCGTGGATCACGACGGTCTTCGACGACGTCACCTTGCCCAGCAGCGGGTTCAGCGGGTACTTCTCCGCCATACTCTCGCCGGCTGCCACCGTCGGTGACGTCGATGACTTCCCCGCGTTCTTCTGTTTAAGGAGCTCCACAACCTCCGTAAGCGAGTCCTGGAACTTCTGGATCTGCTGCTCCGAGTTCGGGTTCAGTTCGTAGAGACCCTGGAAGAGATCGAAGCTGTCCTTGCACGTGTCCTCGACGAGCCGCACGAGGTTCTTGAAGCCCCGCGTGTCGATCGGCGTGTTCTTCACGCCCTGGACACCCAGCACGCGGCCGGTCAGGTGGGTGAGGAACTGGCTGCTCGCCGCGAACTCATCATGGGATTCGCACGAGAGCTCGAGCATGCGGCAGAGCTCGTCCTCAAAGATGCGCAGGAAGCTCGCGATGCGCTGCGCGTGTTCGCTCGACAGGACGCGCACCTTCTCGTACATCATGGGCAGCCCGCGCCACGAGTACTTGCCGCTCTCCGGGCCGAACATCGGGTGCGTGCAGAGAATGGAGCTGCTCGCCGGCAGCTCCTTGAGCAGGATCTGCTTCGGGTGAGTCTTGACCGACAGCACGTCCACGACCACGACGTTCTCGAGGAAGCGCGACGGGATGCTCTTCACGACCTTCTCGAACGACAGGATGCTGACGCTGAGAATCACAACGTCGAGGCCATCAAAGAACTGCTCGAGCTGCGACGTAGACGAGTAGTACTCGCAGCCCAGACGCACTGCCTCCGCCGAGTAGTCCGTGCGCGACGTCGCACGCACTGTGTGGAACTTGGCCATCGTCTTCGCCAGGAACTGCCCGAAGTTGCCAAACCCATAGATGCCAATCTTCAGACGCTGACGAGGGGTCTGCTGCGGCACAGTAGCGGGCGAGTGCGTGGCGACGCCGGCCTGGAACGCACCGACGGCTTCGAGGGCCTTGCGTGCGTCGCCGAGCAGCTTGCCCTTCGTCGGGTACGATCCGAGCACGCGCACGAACTTGCAGAGCTCGCGCACGTGGCGCAGCGCGTTCGCGATGCTCTCGTCCATCTGGTGGCCGATGATGTCGACATAGAAGAGGTATTTGTACTTGCGGCGGTCGTCCAGGGACGACGAGAGCGAGAAGTCGGGCGAGTCGACGGACTCGGCGAGCTGCTGCGCGGCCGAGTAGCCCCATGGGCGGCTCTCGATCTTGGCCAAGTCGATGTCGCGCAGCGAGAAGGCCGAGAGCGCCTTGTAGAGCTGTCCTTTCTCGTTGCTGTCGATGAAGGAGAAGACGAGCGAGGTCTTAAACTCGATGCCGGACGCCTTGGCGTCGAGCAGCGAGATATCCTCCTTCTTGGAAAGCAGCAGGAAGCGCGTGAAGTTGCTCGCATCGTCCTCGACGTTGCGCTCAAGCACCTGGAGTCCGTAGTACTCGGCGGCGAGGTCGCTCGCGACCGCGGCCGTGTCGCGCCACTGGTTGTCCGCAAGCATCTTGGCGGAGCCGGCCGTGTCGTACTCAGCGCGCGGCGTGGCACCCATCTGTGCGATCGTGTGCGCGCACTGCGCGAGCGCCTGCGGGTGGCTGATCACGGTCTTAATGTCCTCCTTGCGCACGCCGGGCA
Organism: Globisporangium nunn; assembly: GCA_023334075.1. NCBI lineage: Eukaryota > Oomycota > Peronosporomycetes > Pythiales > Pythiaceae > Globisporangium > Globisporangium nunn. Next base: position 6,408 of record JAASFZ010000733.1, on the reverse strand, counting down.
GCGCGAGCAGCGAGTGCTCGACGCGCAGGTCGTACTCAGCCACGATGTGCAGCCCGTACTTGAGCAGCAGGTCGTAGTTGGCGTGGATAGAGCCGCCGAGCGAGTTCTCGATCGGCAGCACGGCGAAGTGCGCGTCGTCGTGCGCCACGGCCTGAAACGCCTCTTCGAAGCTCGGGAAGCCGACGGCCGCCACGCGCGGCGACGCGCCGAGCAGCTGCCGCGTCGCCTTCTCCGAGTAAGCGCCGGGCATGCCCTGGTACGCGACCTTCACCTCGCTCGTCATGCTCGCGAGAGATGCGTGTTACCTCGTGTGTGTGTGTATGGGTGGGTGGGTGCGTGTGCGTGCGCGCTTGGTGGCGAGATCCGGAATGAGAGGTGCGTGTGTTGGGCCAAACAGGTCCGAAAAAATGGTGTCGTATGAGCTGAATCAGATGATGAAATATAAGGAGGAATGACTGAGGATTTCTGAGGATATTGATACTGCCCCATGGGGAAGTAGATCGTTTTTTGTGGTTCATGGGCGACAATTCCGTCAGCTTGCTCTGTTCTTGTAGTAAAGCAGGTGTCCAAGCCTATTTCGGTAGATCTAGCAGCGCAGCAAGGCTGTATCGGCAGTTTCCACGCCCAAGGGAAAACGTGGAATCTCAAGTCTGCTTGGGGTCACGAAGTTCAACCGCGACGTCATCGCCGATCGACGAGCTTGTCGACGGACGCAACATGTGACAAAGCACCGGATGGCTGGTCACACCCGACAAGCCGCACAATCGATCGAGATCGACTCGCTTGAAGTACCGCAGCAAATTCAACCAGTAGGAACTCCATCCACCCAGGAACGCCACAACCACAGCCAACGCTCGTGAGATTCGGAAGCACAAACCCGCGAAATCGACACAGCGATTGGTCGTCAGCCCACCTGATCGCTCGCGCGTGACGAGTCTTCGTCCAGAGACCCGCACGGCGCTGCTTCAACCCGATTTCGACCGCAGGACCTCGAGTATGTCGCCGTATCCATTGAGCTCTTCCACTCGACTCGCTCAACGCGATGCATTTCCAGTTCTTCTGAACAACACCTCCATTGCATCGACTCACCGAAGATCAATGCATGCAGTCGCCGAAGGAGCCACCACACTGCAGGTTCCTATCGGCGAAGACGTCTGCTCTGCCTGTGAAATCGACACCGTGGTCGTGGATGGGTGTCGCGCTGTGCGTTTCGTGCTACACAATAATGAGTCGGCTCACCAAATAACCCTGTCACACAGCACTAGCCGCTCGCAGCTCGTTCCACTACACTCCCGCAAGTGACAATGGTCAACGCGTCGATCTCACCGACGTTCAGCTCCACGGAGGCGACGCTCGACGCGATCAACAATGCAGCGTTCTACAGCGAAGCCGCGGCGACCGGGAAGCTCGGCGGCGTGAATAAGCGCCGCGCGACGCTCGCACACTACGAGAGAGCCTTCATCTTCCTCGTCGACCCGAACTCGTCGAAAGCCGCGTCGGTCTATAGTTTCTTCATCGCCTGCGCGGCGTTCGCAAGCTGCTTCATGCTCTTCCTGGAGACTCTCGACGGACCGAACCACCAGAGCACGTTCCCAGACTACCCGGGGCTGCCGAATGAAGCAGGCTATGACCTCTCGGACCTCGTCTTCACAGCTATCTTCACGATCGAGCTGCTCGTGCGCATGACGATCTGGCCGTCGTTCTGGAAGGAGCACGAGTACCTGACTGAGCACCGACTCCGGCCGTTCCTGCGCGACGTCTTCAACTGGTTCGATGTCGCGGCCATCGCGCCGTTCTACTCGGACCTCGTGGTCGGCAAAGACAAGAGCTTCGTGGTCCTACGCCTCTGTCGCCTCCTGCGCATCTTCAAGCTTGCGCGCAACCACTCTGGCACATACATCTTGCTGCGGGCGATCCGTGCGAGTCTGGCACCGATCTCCATTGCGCTCATCTTCTTCATGGAGATTGTCTTCTTCTTCTCGGTCGTCATGTACATGGTCGATCCGAACCTCGACCGCAACAAGAACGGCTTTTCCGACCTGCTCACAGCAGGCTACTACGTTGTCGTCACGGTCGCCACAATCGGCTACGGTGACATCACACCGACGAAGGGGAACATGCCCGGACGGCTCTGCTCCGTCATGATCATCATGAGCGGCACGCTCTTCCTCTCCATGCCGCTCGCGATTATCGGCACCGAGTTCGATCGCGCATGGAAGGAGCACGCCGAGAGCGTGAAGAAGTACCAGGAGCTCGGCGGCATGAATCTCGCAGCCGTGAACAACAACGAACACGAGAAGAAGCATGAGATCCTCATCAAGTATAACGCCCCAAGTCGGTTGTACCTGCGTCTCGCCGGACTTACAGGCGAGGCGTCTCTCATGGTGCAGGCGTTGAACACAGAGGCAGCAAGCGACGACGACTTTAGCGTCACTCGAACTCTCGAGATCGCCGAAGATCTCCAGCAACAAGTCGCGACCTGTGCGGACAAGTGCGAGGAGCTCGGCGCGCTCGTGAAGGAGATGGTCGTGGCGCATGTGGAGCAAGTACCAGAGAAGCCCACGTGGCGAACATGGCTCTTTGTGACGTTGAGCGACCCAAACTCGTCGTTCCTGGCCAAGTTCATCGCCAAGTGGATTCGCTTCTGCCAGATCGCGAGTATGGTCATGGTGGTGTTCCAGACCATGCCAGATCTACAGACGTACGGTGAAACGACTTTCCTGTGTGAGCGCATTGTGAAGCGCTACTGCGAGTCCGCTGAAGGCGTGACGCCGATCCAGGATCCCGGCTGCTTCCGCGTCGACAATCCAATGCTACCAATACGCTTCGGATGCAGTGATGACGAGAAAGCCAATGACTCGAGCTGCTTTGGCTACGGGCTTAATTACGGCTCCTCGGATATCCGCGGACTCACGTGTGACAACGGCACGACACTCACGAGCAAGGTTTCTGCGAACGATACCGAAGAGGTCGAGATGACCACGACAACAACAACCAATCTCACGCACTATGTGGGCGATCTGACTGTCATCAATCCATTCCGGCTGGACGAAGACCTGTCGAAAGCGGACCGCAAGTTCGCCGTGTGCAAGAAGTGGGAGTGCGACAACCTCCACGTGACCTTCTTCGAGTTTGGCAGCGCGTACGTCGCAGCCGAGTACCTCTTCACCGTCACGTATGTGTTCGAGTTTGCTGCGGCGATGTTCGTTTCTCATGACCGAGTCGCGTACCTCAAGAACCCAATCATCATCATCGAGATGCTATCGTTTGTCCCCTTCTTCTTACTCGAGGGCTCGTTTATCTTCTCGAACGCGCCAGCCCCTATCTACGTGATCCCACCAGGCTCAAACGACCTGCTTACGTTCCTGCGCCTGCTGCGTCTCTCGCGAATGTTCAAGATCCAACAAAGCATCCCGGTGACAAAAGTGCTTTGGGAGTCCATCTCCAAGACGTCAACGCGACTCACAATCCCGTACTTCATGCTCATGGTCGTCACCACGATCTTCTCGTTCATCATGTACGAGCTGGAGAAAGGACAAGAGTGCTTCTACGGCCAGGAGTGCATCGTAAATGGTAAGAACATGACGTTCCCACCTGAATTCATCGGTTCGCCGCCCAACAAGCGCTTCCTCGTGAACCTCCAGGGCAACCTCTCGACGTTCGATGACTTCTTCTCGGCGTTCTGGTTCGTCATCGTCACAATCTGCACGATCGGCTACGGCGACATGGAACCCGTGTCGCCCTCTGGCAGGCTCGTTGCGGTCGGTGCGATGATCTTCGGTGCATGCTACACAGCCATGCCACTCACGCTTGTTGGCTCGCAGTTCAACAAGAGCTACCGCGAGCACAAGCGCCGCGAGGCACTGCTGCGCACGAAGGCTGAAGTGAGCAAGCCGTTCGCGATCCTGGAGAGTGACTACGAGACCTGGAAGAAGTTCGCGAAGAACATCGCGTTCCAGCGCATGCAGCTTCTCACAGACACCGAACTCGTACCGGTGCTTCTGCAGATGCGCGACGAGGAGATCATCGACAATGTCAAGAAGACCAAAGTTATGACGGCAGCGAAAGAACTTCGGGATATCATCTACCCCGAGCGAGTACGTTGCCTTGCTGAGTTGTCGCAGCTAGCCCTGTGTATGTGCGCGCTGTATCTACTGTGACAGGACTAGTTTGCATTCTCACGATCATCTTTCTACTTTTGCGCACAGCTCCAGGTGATGAAGGTGGGAATAATCATCAACAACCTGCGCAAAGAGGGCATCCGGCTTGCCGAGCAGCAGACAGCCGCGCTCAAGAGTATCACGTAGGTGGGATCAACAGACGTGGGCAGCAACTCAGGGGAAGAGAATGGAAGTTGTCCATGCGCTATTCCTTCATGTGTTTCCGCTCTCGCTCGCGGCCACTATATGCGGAAGCCCGACGCCGGGAGCAGGTCGATGCGTTTCTCGACGATCGCTTTCTTGATCGGGAAGACGTTGGTGATGCCGCGTTGCTTCGCCTCGCGCAGCGCCTCTCGGGCAACTACCTGGAACCGCTCGTTTTCCTTCGCGAGCGCGTCGACTGCTTCCTTGTGGGCTGCCGCACTAGCGACGCGCTCGTTCTCGAGGGTTTGCCGGCGCGCGTCTGCCTGCTGCTTCTGCTCCACAGCGACGCGCAGGTTGTCGAGACGCTCCTCCTGTTCCTCCTGCTTCGCCTGGCGCTCGACACGCAGCCCGAACTCGTTCCACTGGCGCACCATCTCGCGCGCGCTCTGCTTCTCCTTCTCGGCCTGCTCCGCCTTCATGTGCAGCTGGTGCTGCCGACTTCGGCGGATTGCCTCCTTCTCCATGGCGCGCCGGTCCGCCCGTGCCTGGAGCTCCATGTCCTCCTTTGCGCGCACCTCCTGACTCTGGTTCTGCAGCCGCAGATCCTGCGCCACCTCCAGCTTTACGAGGTTCTGCGTCGCGAGGTCGATCATTCGCTGCTTGCGCGCCTGCGCCTTCTCACGCTTCAGGCGCTGCAGCTCGTCGCGCTTGGCGTCGCGAGCCTGCTTCTTCTTCTCCTCCTCGTCGCGCCTGAGGTCGTCGAGGCGCTCCTGCTCCAGCTGCATCTCGCGGTGCGCTTTGAGCCGCAAGTTGGCGAGCTGCGTCTCTTCACTCGCCTGCTTGAGCCGCAGCTTTCTTGCGCGCTCGCGCTCCTGCTCGTCACGCAAGTCCTGCTCTGCCTTCTGCTTGGCTCGTTCACCGTCGCGCTTTTCCTATTGCGAGAGTCAGGAAAGGGACAAGTCGTACAAGTCAGCTCGCAGCCATTGCACGACAGATGTGCACGCCTCGCACCTCCCGGAGCTCGTTGATGTAGCGCTGTTTGTACTCTTCGAGCTGCTCCTTCTGGCTGATTGCAAGCTTTTCGTGCTCGAGCTGTCGGCGCTTGCGCTCCGCGCTCTCTTCCTCTTCGCCCTGCAGCACTTTCGCAAGCACCTGCCGGTCGTACACAAAGTCGAGAAGCCGGTCCTGCTCGTCCAGCATCGCTTTCTCCCCGATTTGAACCTTTCGGTGCTGTCGTTCATCGAGAGAGAGAAGCCAAGCGCGAGCGTTATGTGGATGGATGTCAGCAACGAGGTCCTCGCAGCACACAAGTGCTGCACAAGTGCGCTCGAATCAAGCAAAGCAAGTAACGAGACGGCACGCACGTGCACAGCGTCTGCGAGCAGCTGCTTGCTGCGCAGCGTCTTCATGCGGTCGGTCTGCTCGTAGAGTAGACGGTTCGCGCGCTCGATCTGCTTGGTGCGCGCCTCGCGCTGCAGCGCCGCCTCCTCTTCGTCGATCTTCTTCCGCGCCTCCTCCTCGCGCTCTTCTTTGTCCTTCTTCCATCGGTCCTTCTTCTTGCGCATGGCCTCGAGCGTGTTGGGCCACTGCGCCGTGCGCTGCTCCGACTTGGCCTTGGTTGCCAGACGCTTGGCTTCGTGGTCGCTCTGCGTCGGCGCCGACACGCTCGCGAGCATGCGCTCGAGCTCATCCGACGTTAGCGTCGTCGACGGCATCGTCCGCGGCGGTGCTTCGGTACCAGCTTCTCCGTGCTCTCGCGTGCAGTATGCAGCGGCACCTTCGAGGGTCTTGAGAGTGCGTGGAGCGCTGGTGATCCAGGCCAACGTGTCAACCGTGTAGCCATCTCTCAAATTAGAACCCACGAGTCAGCCATATTTTTAGACCTGTTTCACCAACAAATTTCAAGCCAACGAGTTGATGAGAATAGTAACTGGAAAGTGGAGACATCGCTGGCGGCAGGCATGCGCGAGGACGACCTGAAGGACCTCTTCCGCGCGTTCGGACCGGTCGCGCGCGTGTACCTGGCGAAGGACCGCGAGACGTTCGAGTCGCGCGGCTTCGCGTTCGTGAGCTTCATGCACCGCGAGGACGCCGAGCGTGCGCT
>JAASFZ010000732.1:0-12608 GCA_023334075.1 Globisporangium nunn | reverse complement strand
TTCACGAAATAGTCGTTGATATCGCTCGAATCTTTGTCGACAATATTTTCTCCTCTCCACAGAATAACACGGACCTCGAACTTCTTCGGTGCCGGAGGCTCGATGCTCACAGGCGGAAGCACTGCGGCCTGTTGCGCAGTGATGATGTCGACCCAGAGCTGGATGAACCCCTGCGATGTGCTGCGTTTTGGCGTGTACAGGTGACGGTATTCGATGGGCTTGAGACATCCGCCAGCTTCCTTGAGTTTCGGGTGTCCGTGGCCGATTCGCTGCCAGTCTCGGTGGAACCACCTGTCTTCCAGATCGATTGTAGTTGATCCAATAAAGTCATCGAGAACCAAGTCGTAGTCCCAGACACCGATCTCCAGCTGAGATGGTCCAGGGAGTGTCGTGTTAAAAGTGAACATCTTGTAGAAATCCGGGTTTAGTGTCTTCTTTTTGTGATTCGGACGGTCCGAGATCACGTGCTTCCCAAGCTTCAGACGGAGGTAGGGATCCGAGAACCCGTTGCTGTCCTTTGATTGCAAGTTGCTTCCGCGAAGCACATACACCCTCACGACCAACGCTTGTGGCTCTTGCAGACGCGCCAAGTCCAGCAACCCACTGGCTTTTGATTCTGCTGACCGCCTGCTTCGCTCAGTGACTGTTATCAGTCCTTTGAACAGTCCAGCCCGTAGCTCGGTTCGTACTCGCTTACGCGTCAACAGCGATGGTCGAGTGAGTACAGGCCGGTACAGCGGATACGTCTCAAATGCCTTTGCTTTGAAAAACTTCTCGAGCTCTTCTCCACCCTGCTCTGTTATCCACCAGTCTCGACCATCCAGATACGGCGCCGGTTTCGCAGACAAGTCAATGTCAGCACCACGTGCATGCAAAGCGGTTCCAGTTTCGCTACGATCTCCTCGAAGCATATCTTGCTGTGCTGCAAGGTATCGTCGCTGCGATTCGCTTTTGATCTGCTTCACAACTGCGGGATCAGCGACCCGCCTTTCGTCTGCAGTAGCACTCACGAAGGAATCGCTCGGAACCTTCAGCTCGCCGATACCGATGCCATCATCACCAGGCATGCTCTCGTCTCCTGCTTTCACTTCGTCGTCGCTCATCGGCTCTTCATCGCGCTTGACACTTTGGACCTCTTCATCCACATCTTGAATCTCAGTGAGGCTGCGCTGTCTTGAGACCTTCGATATCGGCAATCTCTTGCTCTCCATCTTCTTTGTTGTTGTTTTTCCAAGCATTGTCTCTGCAGCTGGGTTCTCAAATGCCTGCATCTGCAGTGGTGGAACGTACTCGGCGCTCCAAGGCAACTTCGAGCACAGATCGACTACGCATGACGCGAGCACAGTCTTGCGAAGTCCCCCAAGAGAACTCTCGCACACTCTCAACCGCAGCTGAGGGGCATATAGTATGTCAACTGGCAGCTTAGCCGCACACACCAAGTGGTCGAAAAAATTGGCGTTCTTCGCGCTCGTGGATGGGCTCGTCTTCGATTTCCTCACGTTCGTTCCGTCTGCAAATATCCCACCGATGAGTTCAAACTCCATGTGCGGATTCTGCACGCCAGTGACGCCGAGCGCTTTGAGTCGTCTCACTCCGAGTGCAGCGATTTCGATGATCGCGTCTTTGTATTCGGGTATGAGCGAGTCGATGGCGTGGAGATGCTCGATCGGGCCGGCATGATCCACAAACTGTACAGACAGCAGCACTTCGCCCTTGGCTTCATCGACGAACGCGCTGCTACTGGTGTTACTCGAGTTTGATCTTCGAGACTGAAGCGCGTACCAGCTCGGCCGCGATGCACTCGTGTTGACGGCTGCCTTGACGGTTTTTGTCATTGGCACAATCAGCTCTCCCAGCACCGCACTCGGCACCGATGCAGACGTCGACACATTCGCGTCATGGAGCTGGATTATTAGATCAGGACTGTACACCACGTCCTGTGGCACGTACACAGTAAACACGACACTTTCGTAGAAGAGCGGGTCGAGTGTCTTGTACTTGGGAGCAATCTTCTTTCGCTGTCCGCAGCACTTCACCGACACGAACGGATTTGGTGGGCGAGTCGTGTCGGCGTGGAGCACAAGTTTGCGAGCCTGGAAGATGTGCACGCGGATCTCACGGTGCACCATCGCATTTTTGAAAGGCGCAAAGAGCTCGATCTCATCGCCCCACGGCTGCCTCACGGCAACCTCCTCGCGATCGAAGCCGATACGCAACAAGACCGATCCAGGCGACTGGGCCTTGTCCAGCGCGTACTTGGTTTGCCGCCGCGAGACATCTTCGAGCAGGTGGATCCACTCGCTTTTGCTGTTAGACCCTTTGACGAGCACATCTGCAGCCAGCATGCGTGAGAACGCGACACCGACGAAGTCGTCCTTATCGACCTGTCGACTCAGTGTGATCACGACGTCAGGAAGTTGCGTCAAGTCCGCGGGCAGCACAATCGGCCACCGCTCTTTGTACTGCTCCCAGCTCACACTTCCGTCTTTCTGCACCGATTTGGGGTCGAAATGAATAGCATACGGCCCGATGGAAATCGTCACGCGCATTTTTGTCTTCAACGTTGTAAGCGAGTAGTTGCATTGCGGGATGTCCGCTCCACAGAACAGAGCACAGCGAAGTACGTACTTGACTGTGCTAGGGAAGGCATTTGGAGTGGTATCTTTCATGCGCTTTGAGTGAAACTTCTCGCTTTCAGAGGGCATCGGCGATTCCACTCGCTGCATTGATAGTAGCACGCGTCCTCGATACGTCGAGCCAAACTCTGGGTTCTGCGAGATCATCAGCGATCGTTTCTTGTTGATACGGCGTAGCGGCGGGCCGTACAGATTGAACCATCGGGGCTCGACTCGCTCCTGCTCCGATTTGTCCTCCGTGTCGAAGTCCTCACTCGTCGTCTTCTTCTCTTCGTCGTCGTCGTCGCCAGTTGCGTGGATACCACCAGAGCACGTTGAAATGCGCACTTGATGGTAGTCGTGCGACGCGAACCCGACAACTTCGTCTGCTCGACCAATATCGCGGTCCCATACTGATATCACGATATTCCTCGACAGCGTCGGCGCTAGCACGGGAATCCACAGCTCCTCCATGAACTCAGGAGCGAGGTTGTCAACGCCTTTCACAGTAACGACGCCAGTTTTGCACGCGGGGTTTGGCCCAAATCCGATCTGCACGAATGCATCAATGCCACTCGAAAGCACAAAACCACCTTCGTCCATCGCTGGCAGGTCCTCCGCTCGGAACACCTTGACGAGCAAGAAATGGAGCTTCAGCTCGATCGTCGGCGGTACGAGTACAATCGCGTGGCTCGCATCGAGCGCGCTCGAGGCGCTGAGCGAAGACGAGGCGGTTGCTTCTGCCAGCTCTTTCGCAAGCTCTGCTTCACGGTCATGCACGACAAACGAGTCCCCAGGTCCGATGACGTTGATCGAGACGAGTAAGAAGCCTTGGACACCTCGGTCTTTCTCGTTCAAATGATCGTGAACTCCAATCCACTGACGGTACAGCTCGTGGTGGGGCTACACAAGAATCGCAAAGGAAAAATAGTGTGGTTACCTCGCAGCATTCGCTTGAGCATGAGTAGGTTGCATGAGCGAAAGCATGACAAACCCGATAGTACACTGAAAGACAGTCGAGCTGGTACGCTCCAATGAGGTTGTCTTTCAGCACCTTCTCCTTGTCCCACACTGAGATCTGCCGTGTAATAGAGTCGTACTCGCTGTTCAGTATCTTGGACAACCAATATGTGCATCTATCTGCACGTCTTCAGCCAGAGCAGCCGTACCTTGATCGTCGCCTGCTTGAGCTCGCTGCGGCCAATGTCTGCAAAGTGGAAGAACAGGATTTCGTCGAAGACGCAGCCGAGCGTCTCGTACTTGGTCGAGGTCCTCTTCTTGAGGCCAAGCACCTCGACTTGGCAGTACGGATCTGACGTCCCACTGAGCTACTCAAACCGAACAGAGCACACACATCTGTCAGCCACACTACCACGCACAACAGCAAGCTCACCGATCATTCAACTGCCCGCTTACATTTTCTCCTTTCAGGTCGCGCGCCTCGATGATGTGGACTTGCACCTGGTAGTCACCCTGCTTGAGGTTTGCGTAGAGCGTGTTCTTACGCTCTCGATCCAAGCGCTCGAGTTCCTTGCGTCGCGCAAACATTTCTTCCTCAGTCTCATCGTCCTGGTCAGGGATGATGGTGTCCAACCCGAGATCGTCATGCCCGGCAGCCGCTGCCACGTCCGACGCGACAGCCGGATCATTTTTCATCATGTACACGAGTGCGACCTTGAGCTCGATCTCGGCATCTGCAGCATTAGCTGGCCCGCCGCGCAGCCGGAACCAGCTCTGGCACGTCATACCCGGCAGATTCGCCACGTCCGCGGACGAGATCTGCACGTGGCCGAGCACGCGCGCGCGCAGGTTGATGCGGTCACGCACCGAGAGTGTGACGCTCGACGCCCAGTCAGGTGCGCGGAAGCTGAAGCTCTCGTCCCAGCGTGGCTCGTCGGTGCGCGCAATCACGCGCGTCTTGCACTCGCGGCCGAGCGATGCCAGCTTCACGTAGCAGCTTAGTGTTGAGCGCAGTGGCGCTGGTGGCAGCGCGCGCGCCTGCAGCACGGTCACCACGAGGGTGTTCGGCAATTTCTCGTCTGCTCCATTGCCGGCGAGCTCCAGCTCTCTCGGTAGAAGCTCCACCGGCGGCTGTTGTTCGAACGGGTCGAAGGAGGCAGCGTCGCGCCCACCGCTGCTGCCGCCTCTGCTCGTGATCGACCGGCGGTGCATTGAGGTACTAGAAGAGGTCGGAGCGACGACTGTCGGAGGAGGTGGCAAATCTTCGTAGAATCAGAAGAGACCTCTAAACGACACCTGAGAAGATCGTAGAATCAGGAAAAAGTGGACCTGAGACTAGCTTAATGCGGTGTGATTTCGCTTGGTTGATGAGAAAGCTTAGTCACGAGGAGCTCATTGGACTAGGTGAAGCGCAGTGTGGCGCAAAAGTCAAGAAGCGACGCTCACCGGCGTGGCGCGCTGGGGGTGATCGCCATTGGAGTCAGGAATCTCGGGAACGAAGCTGTGAACGACGATGTCAAACTCACTTTGGCGGGTTCCGTCGATTGTTGCTTCGTCTTTCTTCGGTACCTCCGAGTGGGGTGTGCCGCTGCCTGAGTCGATCCATATCGTATCGAGCCAACGTCACGGTTCTTAACTCGATGCTTGAGCATGTAGTTCTCATATGTAGTTGCGCCATTGAGTACCAGCAACACATCAAAGTCGTTCCGCAATAGTCTCCACAGCAGCCGGAGACACAGCACTACGACCGTCGCCAAGCAGTTACAGTACAGCGGGGCGAGCCGCACCTCCCACTTCCAGTTCAAAACGTTGCTCCTCCACATTACGCGATGGTACAGTGCCTCCATTCTGCTAGCAGACACGAGCTCCAGCACAAGCACAAAGCAAGCGCAAACATACGCGAGCAGCACAGCGAGCGCAAATGACTTGGTAAGCCCAATCTTCTGCCGCACAATGGGGGTCGCGGCGTCGATCGTGAGCAGCCAGTGGATCCAGCACGACCACGTCGCCACGGTCCAGAATCCGCATCTGCAAGAGCGCAAGTGGTCCAAGAGTCCTGCGTGCACAACCAGCAACTGCACGGAGAGGAACACAAAGTCGAACGAAGTGCAGAGCGCGATCAGCACGCTGCGCTGAAGTTGAAGCTCGAAAGCGCCGCAGTAGACCAATGTCGTCATGAGCGTCACAAGTTCGATCACTTGCAGTAGCCACAACAAGGCGTAGTCGTCGCCAAGAGATTCCGGGAGAGCCAACAGTGCCACCGTTGATGCCACCGTCATCAGTGCAGCCACAGCGCCAAACCCTTGAAATATGCGGCGGACGCGAGGATGTGGGGCAGTCAACAACCTTTGGTGCACCCAAGGCGATCGGAGCAGTGTTCTGCTCGCGAGCACGGGACCGACGCGGTCCATGTACCGCATCGTTTTGATGTAATCTGGCTCTTCTTGAATACCTCCCTCGGCAGCATTGTTTTTTCTTGTCGCTTCGCCAACAAATCGTCGAGGGACAGTGCGAACAACCGCGGTGTTCTCGACAACGCCACGGACACTCATATACCTCAGATCCGTTCGGTAACTCACACACTCGATGACGGCGCGGTCGGCATTTACTCGGAACGCGTGGCGTTTGCGAAAGACGTTGCGCAAGATGAGCGCGATGATCGTCGCCAAGCCAGCAGTCACGTAGTCGCGCGTTCCAAGCTCCCGATTGCCAAAGCGAAGTAGAATGCCGTGGTCCAAGTGGTCAACAGCGTCTAGTGAGACCATAGCCCACGTGATGCCGTGCATGATGGCAGCTATGGCGTTGAAGATGACCCAGACCTTGATGATGCGGATGTTGGCGTCGATGAGGATGTTGTTAACCGTGCCGGCCCACGCGCCGAGCATCGCGAGTCCTCGTATGTCGCCCATGATAACTGCAAAGACCCCGAACGTCGAAAAGTTGACGAAAGATGCGAACCAGAAGTCGAAGGTGCCGAGCATAAGGTAGACGACCTCGACGCGCAGCAAGCTGAACGCGGCGACGATGTTTGGCACGTAGAGCACCGTGTGGACCACCGCGAGAACACGACCCGCCGGTTCTGACACGAAGAACAGGAGGAAGTAGCTCACCATGCCGACAATGCCAGCGAGCTTGAGTCCCGGGAATGCCACAAACGCGTTGAACGCATTGAGTGCCGGACGACTGAGGAACCGCGACTTGATGGACAGCGAAAGGTTGAGCTTCGGGAGCGGGTGGGCTGGTCGCAGCTCGTAGATCTCTTCCGTAAAACTGTGCGCCGGCGGCATCGCGGCGGGCGAGCAGTACACAAAGGCCTCGATGCAGCCTGGGATCACTGGCGTCACGCGCATCGACATCTTGATGTCCGGGCGACAACGACCAAAGTGCTGCACAGGAATAGTTCAATCCATCGACAAAGGTAATAAGTCCCAATTGCCCATCTTCTCCTCAACTACGCTGCGCCGTACTAGGATACACTCGACACTTAGCAAAGAGAGCCCTACCTCCTCCTAGACATTCTTCTGTCGCCCTGTCTGGTCATCCTGTATCGCGTCGAACAGAATTGCTTGCTTGATGGAAATCGCGCTGGAATCGACTGGGAGCGGTCCTACGCCCTGCGTGGAAATGATCCTCGCGAGTTCGGTATGCTATTTAACAGCTTCTCTCTCTCTCTCTCTCTCTCTCTCTCTCCCTCCCTCCCTCTCTCTCTCTCGTTTGCTGTTTAACAGCCTCTTGCTAGCATGAAGAAGACGATGGCTTGGATCGACTTGCGCTTGCGTCGAGTCGAAGGTCATCCTATTAGCACTTGGAAGGAGCTTGGAAGGGGATGTACGCGAGTTGGGTTGAATACGAAGCCACGACAACATTGTTAAACTGCACATTCGCGCGAGTTTGTTGTTTAACAACTGGTGCACAATTGATGCTTGTTGAACTTCCCTCTGGTTGTTCGAATCTCGCGAGTGGTGGTGGTATCATGACTCATAGTGCACTCCGACAGTACGCGCGTATGGTGGTGAGGTTGGGGTGTGCGTGTTAACCAAAGTGCAAAGCTCACTGCTTCTGCTCAGGCGCTAGTGTTCTGTATCCGGTAATACCGATAAAGGGCTGTTCAGGATTCGCTTAGCTGCTTCGTACCTTCTGAGTCGACAGAGCCATGGTCATGCGTGAACTGTGCGAAATGGAGCCGGGAGGGCCAGTGGACTTGATGGAGTGCATCGCCACAAAAAGTGATTGTGTGCAACGGGTGGGTGGATGCCCTCCATAGATCGCGAGTGGCTTCGAGTGGAGGAGAGGAAGAGAAGCACTTTTGAGTCGATGGAAGAAGAATGCTTCTTTCAAAGCAACCCGAGAGGGAAACGGAAGAACCAAGAGCGGGTCTCCATTGCGCAGAAAGGGATGGTAAGTCCTTCGCTGTGGCCAAAGATTGAGCTGCCTGTCGAAGCGCTTTTTTGTGCTGTCATGACGAACTGGACTCGAGCGACTCGAATTCGTGGGCACGACTACATGTAATTTTCCTGTTAGCAAATGCATGACGCTTGTGAGCAAGAGAAATCGATGCTTCAACGAGGCATGATGATGAGTTCAGATGGGAGCTCGTGGAGATGGTCGCTCGAATGTTTTCGGCGCAGCCTTAATGTGCCTGCGAGCAATTGTTCAACGATTCAGGCGGGATCCTTGAGCAATGTGTGAGTGCATGAGCAACTGGATGCGCGTAGCGGTGAGGAGAGCGCCAGAGCCGCGGAGTCTCGCCTCATATTTTTCCTGCTTGCTGGACATTTCGGATCTCGCTCCCAAGCGTTCGCATCGATCTCTCTTTGTCTCCCGCTCATACAGCATTCTACATCAATGGCGCCATCAACACAAACGACCCCGGACTGGGAGACCGTGCTGCTGCGCACACAGGTTCTGCTTGCGAGCGGACGCACCGTCGCGTTCGCGGCTGCCAAGTGCCGAGTGAGCCGTTCGGAGCTCGAGCTGCGCCTGGAGGAAGCCGGGTTCTCTACCAAGGGGGACGCGGCGGCGGCGCGGCGGCTCAATACTGGCGAGGTGCAGTCACTCTGGTTCCCCGAGCGCTTGGGCAGGGGCGAGCAGCAGCCGCCATTGTCTGCGATCATCGAAACCATCGAGAGCGCGCGCAACAACCTCGACATCGAGTTTCGGAACCTCACGTGCGACCAGGTGCGTCTGTGGCTTGCGTGTGCATGTAACAAGCTGAAGGTGTGTAATGTCGAGTCTGACTCAGTCGATTCGTATCTGGACGCAACACACAGATCACTGACGCGATTCTACGCGTGCACGCGCGTCCAGAGGTCGAAGTGCGCGTGATCACCAACAAGGATAGAGCAGAGCAGGGAGGCACGCGTCTGCTTCGTCTCATTGAGGCAGGCGTTCCGATCCAGTCTCGCAACGCGCTCTTCCCAGCCGTACGTTAAGCTTCTTATCCTGTCTGCGCAATATTGTGGACGACACTGACGTTGGCATTGTTTGTATTGGTGCTGAAGTTCTGCATCGTCGATGGGAACGTGGTCATCCAAGGTGCGCCCCGCTTCTGACTGTGCGCTTGTGGAAGCATGAAACTCACTCGCCTCTGTGTGTATATGTGCTGCAGGAGTGGTTGATTGGACGGATGCGTCAATGCACGCTGTCACCGGTCTTGTGTCGATTCACCGAGCTCCGTCGCGCACGTACGAGGTGACTGAGATGTTCAAGTGGAGCGGAGAAGACGAGCTGGTGCGCCCGAGAAAGGCGGTTCGGTCATTCTTGTCGGAGCGGGCGATGCAGTACGCACAAAGCTGATAACCCTTCGCCCACCTGAGATGGCACGAGAGCAGTGGAGCCTAGAAAGCGGCATGGAGGAAGAAGTGAGAGAATCTGCACAGGTTAAGCTGCTTGCCGAGTCGGTTCAATTGCGTGCCGTTGATCGCTTCTCCGATCTACACTTGTACATGCGAGCACTGAAAGGTAGTGTAGGGCGACGCGTGCAAGGATCGAGAGCCCACCACCACAGCACACTCTAGCTCTATTGCTGCTCCTCGAACGAAGCTCTGGCGCGAGAGCTGCAGTCTGTCCTAGACAAATAGGTCCACCAAAAAGCTGTAAAATTTTCCCATGTTAAATTTATGTCATATCTTGATCTGATTATCATCATTTTAGCTCTAGATTTATCTCTCCCTTGTTTTCTGCCCTACCAGGTATCTCTAGTCCTGATCTTCCATCCTTCCTTCTCACCATGAGCGTCGCGGCGGCGCTGCCGGCGATCGGCGAGGACACGCGCGCGCACGCGGAGCTCGGCTCGCTGCTGGAGTTTCTGCGGGCGCGCGGCGATGCGCCGCCCACCGGCTCCAGGGTGCTGGCACGCGCGCCCGTCCAGCGCCGGCGCTTCCACAGCTCCGAATTGGTGCTGCGGCGGACCGCGGGAGACAGTCCGCGCGACAACGGCGGCAGCCTGCGGCGCGTGGTACTTTCCAAGGCGGCTGCCGCAGCGGCAGACGCGGAGGTGCTGCGGCGCCGCCGCCGCACGGTCTCGGAGACGCACGTGCCGCTCGCGGCGCTGGCTGCGAGCGAGCAGCAGATGCAACATCATCTAGACGAGGAGCTGGAGGAAGAGATGGAGGAGGAGGAGGATGGTGAGGAGCTCAAGCGCCTGCTGGGCAAAGTGAGCGACGCGGATGACTGCTCGGCGTCGTCTGCCTCGAGTATGTACTCGTCGAGCGCGGCGTCGACGCCGCACAGCCGCCGCTCGCTCTCGTTCGCGACGGACCACGGGGCCGCCGAGAGCCTCGACAAGCTGCGCAACCTGCAGAAACTCTTCCAGGAGGGCTTCATCACCGTCACTGAGTACAAGGACCGCCGCTTGCAACTCGCGGACGAGCTCGGGATCCCGGAGCGAAGTGCGTTCATTAGGTTAGAGCGACAGAGCGCAAGAGCGCGAGCGAGAAGGTTAGGAGGAAAAAAGAGACTGATAGCGCTGCTTGTCGCCTGCCTGCCTGATGGTCGGAGCGAGCAGCGATCGCGAAGGCGACGGACCTCATCATGACCTCCGACCTCCCGATCGTGTACCGCGAGCCGCCGGACTTCACGCTGCTGCGCGAGCGAGACGCCATCAAGCACATCTTCGACTCGGAGCAGCGTGTGGTAGGCGCTGGTGATGTGGTGGCAGCAGGCAGAAGCGTTTCGTAGTATCTGTGTGCTGACTGGTGGTGGTGTCTCCTCCGTATCTTGTTCTGGTGGTATTAGTGGACGTCGTACCCTATAAAAGTGAAGCTTGACACGCAGCCGTTCGCTCGCGGCGGGCTGCGCCAGGTGTTCCACATGCAGGACCTGAGCACAGACGCCGGGAGCACGAGCAAAGAGAGCTACGTCGCGAAAGTGGCGATCAACCCGAACGAGAACCCGGACACGTACTTCCGGGACGTCGAGATGCAAGCCGTGGCGTCCAAGTTCGCGCGGCTGTACAACAGCTACAACCCGCCGCGGCGCGTGGAGTTCCTCGAGGCCTGGATCCTGCAGCTCATGCCGCCGGCGGGCGCCGCCGAGGACCCATCGGAGCTGACGCTGAGCGGTACAATCTGTGGTGTCGAGCCCTTCATCGCAGGTGAGTACCGCAAACACAACAACAACTTCGGGTTCGTGAGCGACTCGGAGCGCAACACACCGCAGGCGTTTTCGCACTTCACGTACGAGGCGTCCGGGCGGCAGATCCTCGTCGTGGACATCCAGGGCGTCGGCGACCATTACACGGACCCGCAGATCCACACGCGCCTTGGGAAGGAGTTCGGTAAAGGGAATCTCGCGCAGCGCGGTTTCGAACGATTCCTCGAGTCGCACCGGTGCAACCTCATCTGCAGGTACCTGAAGCTGCCGCTGAACAACCCGAAAGACGCAGACCCGGTGCCGTCGGCGGTCGGTGAGAACGCCCCGCTGGCCGACCCGAGAGGCACGGTGCCTGCGCAGCCGTTCATGAGTCAACCTCGTGTCCGTGTCGATCGCGTCGACTCGGAGCTGTGCCACTACTACGGCGATTCGAGTGCGTTCAAGAGCTACAAGGCGAAGAAGCGAACTGCACACGGACAGCAGCAGCAGCACCTGCAGCTGCAACAAGTGCAGCAAGTAGAGATGCCAAGTCGGTTCGCGATGCCATCCAGTCAACCGAACGGGATGCAGAGCTTCGTGGAGGCCATGAAGACACAGCGGGGTTGCTCAGCGTGGTGCGGCATCAACACGTGCCACGTCTCGTGACGCGAGCAGAAGGTAACGAAGTAGACAAGAGACTGCGAAGTGGGTTTGTGCGTTCGTGCGTGTTCAAATCTGGAGCTGCCGTCCATTGAAGCGATCAACCATCGGGACGGCATGTTAATAAAGTGGGAGGCAGAGTGGTGATGTGTCCGCCACGAGATCAACGGCTCCTTCGTTTCGCGATCCAAGGTGAGGTTTCAGACCCTTTTCAGTGCATGCGAGCGCCATCGACAAAGTCCAAGCGTGAGCAATGTGATAGACAGATAGAAGCCCTTGATACATGGTGATCCGCCCGAGCTCCACGCTGTCCTTGTTCGAACCGCTGGAATCCGGTTCGAACGCCACTTTCACCTTTCACACACTGGCTGGGACAACTCACTGCAATGTTCTCTCACCGTGAAGCATCCAAGATCCCAATTGTAAGGGTATACAGTAGAGCTACAACTCGAGCTTGAAGCGATCTGCCAAGCAGCAGGACACTTGGATCTGAACGACAGGAGTCGCAAAACGACAGATCACGTTCAGCGTGCAATAAACCGGTCGTCGCCTGTGACGTGGCTCTGATCGCGAAATCGTCACGGCACGAACGAGATAGCAGGCGATACGCCAAGCGAGGTGCCGAGCAAAGTGCCAAGTGGATACTCTGTCGACGGCCGTTTGCGCGATCCGATCCGAGGATGTGACGTGGCCGGCTTGCGAATCCGGCTGGATGGCAAGCGCTCGCAGGTCGATTCGATAGTGAAATCCATAAACGCTGCGACGCAAGTTGAGCTAATCGCATCCACTAGCCAATCACAG
>JAASFZ010000731.1:0-12643 GCA_023334075.1 Globisporangium nunn | reverse complement strand
TCGTGATCTCGCCGAACATGGACGCCTCGCTCATCGTGATGGTGTGTGAGATCCTTCGGAGTGCTGAGGTGGATCAGGGCATCGCGGATGATATTGAGGTTGTTGCTGAGATTGTTGGTGCCGGTGTATAGACAGATGATACATAGTCGAATGAATCCACGACAATTTTTTGCTCGTCTGAGCATGTCGCTTCGCGTCGGTAGCTCTCGTGCGTGAAGCTGGCGTCATCGCTTCCCTCTTACAACACTCGGCTACAGATTAGCGTGTGCGAGTTCTAACGTGAGTTTGATGGCGCACGACACAAGCAAGCGAGGAACTGATTTCATCGAGACACGAGGAACGAGCAGCGCACTCGAGCGAACGTTCTCGAGGAAGGGAGCCACGTCGACAACGCGACAACCACGTCCGACACCGCGGATGATGCTCGATGGTGGCGGCGGTAGTGGCTCGCACCTCCAGAAGATCCGGTGTGTGCGCGCGTGGTCGACAGCGATCTTCTACAGAATCCACTGCCGCCTCAACACTTGCTCGCTCGCTCGCTCACTCGCTCGTACCACCACGGGCAGATCTTTGCGATCCTTAGCGGACGACGACAGCTCGAGCGAGCGCCGCGTGCGTGTCAACACACCTCCCGCAAGATCCGGCTGGACGGAAGATCCGAAGATCGCACGAACGCACACACGCGAACTCGCTCTGCAGGCTTCAGCCGGCCCAACCTCGAGCGCCTCCACTGCCAACCATTCGCAAATCTCTCGAGTCGAGAGCAACCACTCAACCAGTTCGCTCGCAATGGGTAGCACGCCGTCCAACGTCGCGCTCATGAGCGTGCTGGACACCGAGCTCTCGCGCCTCGCACGTCCCGTGATCGCGGTCGATGCGCGTCACTGCAGCCCTCGCGCAACGACGCTGCTCTTCAAGAAGAGCTCACTCTCGCACAGCTTTCAGGTCCGAGACATCACAGACAGACATGCGCTGCGCTTCCGCACGACGAGTCCCTCGTGGCTCTCGAGAAGACCGTTGAATCGACATCGGCGGCGGCACACACAGCTGGTGGACGCGAGCAGAAGACTCATTGCGAACTTCCGGCCCGAGCACGCCCCTCCGAGCAAGCTACTCTACAGCGTCAGCCGCGGCGCCACCAGCAGCGCCTCGAGCGAGCTCCAACTGTTCCAGATCCACGCGCGCTCGAAGCACACGACGACGGAGCTGCGCGTTGAGTTTGTGGACGCTGCCTCTGGTCAGCAGTGCAGCGTCGGCATGTACGGATCGTGGTTGCACCGCACGGCGCTCGTGTGGCTGCAGCAGGGAGCTAGCGGCGAGCCCAAGCCCGTGGCGAAGCTGTACCCCCCAGCGCACAATCAGCCTCGACGAGACGAGTTCTGTCTGAGCCTCAGCGCGAACGTCGACGCCGCGTTGCTCGTGCTGGTGTGCTTAGCTCTATACGACCAGGAGAACAGCGCCGCGGAGCAGTGAACACAAGGAAGGTGAGGACCAACTCGATTCGTCGTCCTCTGAAGCAAAGTAGCCTTCGCAGGTGCTGTTGCTGCGCTCCGCGTATCCGTGCAACCAACTCTAAGTTATCAATGAAAAACGCGTCATTCAGATGCTTGCGACCCTCTTCTTCTCCATACGTCGCTTCTGGCTCAGCTCTTGTTGAGAAGGTCATCATCATTGATCACCTCCGCCCTCATGTCTTTCCACACGAGACATCGCGATACTTGAGCATACAGAATCCAAGTGCGCTGCCTCCCCCAACTTTGATGCGCATCAACCTCGGACAGCTCACTTCGGAGCTCTCAGATCGTCACACTCGAGACGCAGGACACACAAGTGCTCAAGGCGTATTCAAGAGCTCAGCAGGCGCCCTCCCCCCTCTCCCAATCCCCATCAGCAGCTCACCTCCGCCACTTCCAACCGACCGACTCCTCCTCCAGCGCCAGTCAATGGCCACCATGCACGCATCCAGTTACAGCGCCTCCATCGCGAGCTTCCAAGCCATGAAACAGCCCTCCCGTCGCACTTCGAGGCGCGAGATCCGCGCTCCGGCGCCACGTACTTCTGGCGTGAGCGCAGGCCGCTCTCGACGCGCCAGACGCTCGTGGGTCTGCGAGGCGGGGCTTTCGTGCTGGTTGCAAACGCGCGCAAGGCAGCGTGAGCGCACCACGTGAGCGCGCGACTCGGTGCAGTGAACTGCGACACCGAGCTCTTCCGAGTCTTCATGACACCGGAAACCGACGCAACCGACATGTGCGCGGCGTTCACGAACCTTACGACCGGCGAGCACTGCAGGTTGACACTCGAGGGTGACTGGAGCTGTCACGACGCCACGTTCTGTCTCGAACGCGCGTCAGTCTCCAGGGTGCGTGGACCTGTGACGGCTGTCTCGACGAGCGTCAAGCATCCACAGCAGTGGCAGTCCGAGAAGGAAGAGCAGACGCTTGAGATCGTGATAGACATGGACACCTCGCTCATCGTGATGGTGTTTGAGATCTTTCGTGCAGCAAAAGCAGGAGGCGAAAGAAGCGAAAGGAAAGAAAGACGCGAAAACCGTGGACTTCTTGGCCGAGGTGCTTGGGAGCTGTCTCGTACAGACTGCTGCTGCTGATGTTGCACAAACTTGCCAAGATACGACCCGCAAGTTGGTGCCGAGAGAACTTCACTACGGTTCCAGATGATCTCTTCGACTACTGGCCGAATGTTGACTACTTCGTGCTAGCGAATAGCCCCGGCATGCAAGTCGTGCCCGAAGCGCTCAGACGAGCGCGCATCCGTCACTTGTCACTGTGCAGCAACTCGATCTCGGCACTCCCGGACTACTTGTTCTATCCGAATCAGAGCATCCAGATGATGGAGCTCGCGGGCAACCCGCTGTCGAACCTGCCTGAGCGCGACGAGAGTACTACCATGCTCAACTCCATTGCGCTCGGATATACCAACATATCCGAGTTCCCGTTGTGGCTGAGCGAGATGTCCACTGAGCCGCTCTCGTACCCGCTGCTGACGATATCAGCTGCCAAGACACCGTTCTGTCACGATACCGTGGACGCAGCAAATCCGGAGACAGGACGACTGAATCCCTATGTACTCGTGGACTGCACTGTCAGTGACGACTTGCCTATCAAGCTGCTGTATCCAGCCGAGACGGAGCGCGAGTGGCGAAAGCAATCGCTGCTTGCTCAGACACGGCAATGGTGAATGGATCGAGCACAACTAATTACCAGATCATGTATGTTCGCAAGCCTTGACAGACCAAGTACTTTCACTCGTCACACCAAAGATGTTGCGCTTGCGGTGAGAAAGGAGGAGCTACGAGAAGCGATCACGATGACATTAGGTCTTATTCGCGAGGCGAGAAAAGCCTCGCTGATTAGCGGCGAAAGATGCTGTTCGTTGTCGGTCAGTCTCAAATTCTCCTGCCAGAGCACACATCCTCGGAACGTGGCAACGAGCAAGATGCGAGCGATCGCCAATTCAGCACGACGTCGACTACCAATTCTTCTCGTCGCAACGATACTTGCTCTTCTCGTTGCCAGCATTACAGCGCACGGTCTTCGCGGAGATCATTCGAGTCCAAGTAGCGCCATCGCCGCATACAAAACGGCGCGTCATCCGAGCCACTCAGCTTCGCACACTCAGCATCAACAGATGCAGCACTCCAGCGATTTCCATCATGGACACAGCAGAACGACCTCAAAGTCTCACACGCAGCAACGAGTGCTCTTTTTCGACGAGGAGATAGCGCCGTTCTTCGAGACGAGCACTTCGATCTCCGAATTCTCGCCGGACACGCGCGAGATCGCTCCGCCACGAGCATCATTGATACAGACGCCGTCGCCTTCGCCGATGCGCGTGCCAGTATCAGCGACTCCGCGGCCGCCAACATCTGCTCCAGCCCCGACCGCTCCATACCATCTACCAAAGCGCACGATTCCGGCAGCGAGTGCGTCGAAAACACCGACATCGTGGCAGTGGAGCAGTTCGATATCGCGTCACGACAGTTCGGCCGGATCAGGATGCATGTCTTCTGAAGATGCTGGAGTAGACAACTCGACTGAGCACTCGAGGACGTCATGCGAGTCGAACGGCGCAGGCTCCGATTCGAGTTCTTCTCCGTCATCATCATCATCATCGTCATCGTCATCGTCATCGTCATCGTCGTCGTCGTCTGGAGACGTTCGCGCCGGCTACGTTGTGTTCGGCCATCGTCCGCTTTGGCTCCACCATCGAATGACGCAGTCGCTACCACCACCCAACAAGGCAAGCAGCGCTGCGTGGCCTCCTGAAGCGATATAGTTCCCTCAGCAGCGGTGCGATCGTGACATGTCATCGCGACTCGCTTCAAGATCGCGCCAGAGCCTCCTAGTATTGATTCGCTTTACCAGTAGCAGACGATGGATGTAGTGGTGCAGCAGCTGACGAGTAACAAACACTGTGCGTCACCGCCACCTCACCCAGCATCACCAACTGCATGCTCACTTGCTCTCTCACTATTGACGTCTCTATTCCTTCATCGCTGATCGGTCGGTGTTGTACGCATCCTCTTCTTCTCCTCCGTCCGTATCTTTCTCCGAGACGCTCTCAGCATGCAGCAGGTCGAGCAGGAACCAGTTGTTGTACACGAGGTCGACGTCGTCCCACTCCACCTCGCTGCTCCCAGTCGACGCGGACGGCTTGACACTGACAGTTCGCTCGCCGCTACACCGCAGGTTGTTCACCTTCTGTCCGAGGCGGAACCCGTGCAGCTCCTTGGGCCACCGCTCGTCGTCGCTTGGCACGACAAACGCCTGCGGCACGCTCGCGTGCGCGCCGTAGAGCTCCGCGAAGCGCTTCATCGCAGGCACAAAGACCTGGTTCCACCGCGCCTCGCGCGCGCTCCACGAGAAGCCCAAGGCGCGCAGGTCATGTAGCTGGTACGCCTCGAGCCGGCTCCTGCTGCGGCGCAGCTCAACGACCCAGTAGCCGAGCTTGTAGCCCCACGTCTGGCGCGGCCAGCGCGCGTCATCATGCGGTACGCGAAATGCTGCCGGCACGAGAAAATGACCATACGTCGCGCTGTACGTGCGCAGCGCCTCGAGCGACACGTGCTCCCAGAGGTAACGCTTCCACTCCACCACGTCCACAGGAACGCCGAGCTCCTGCAGATACGCCGCGGTGCTCGCGTGCTGCGGTTTGTGCGCCACACGCAAGAAGCGCGCGAGCGCCGTGCCGAGCTTGAGTCCGCGGAGCTCCTCGGGCCACGCGCCGTCATCCGCTCCGATCGCAGGTACCGAGAAGCGCAGCGGAACAGCGATGTGACCGTAGCGCTCGCGGAATGCGCGCAGCGCCGGCGCCAAGAGGTGGAACTGGGGTCGCCGCGAGCGGGTGGTGGCCGTCGGTGACGGTGAGTGTGGAGCAGAAGGAGGAGAAGCAGGCAGCTGAGAAGAGCAGCGCGCGAGCGGCCGCCGAGGCGCCAGCAGTAGCGCTAGTGGCGCTCGGTGGCGCAGCATTCGGCCGATTCTGACACGCAAACGGATTTGAGGGGGTAAACCTGCCGCAAAGGACCTGAGCAGCGAGGTGGCTGAGAGGCTTGGCGGGAACTCGAACTCGGGTGTTCTCTATTCGTTATGCGCTGACAAACCAGCACTTCACTCGTCATCGCTGGCATCGCTGTCGCTGTCCAAGTTGTCGCTCCCATCCGCGCCCGACCAGAAGAACCCGAGCGCCTCGAGCCGCCCGCGCTCGATCTCGATGAAGTCGGCGAATTTGCGCCGGTAGACCGCGTCGGACGCGATCCGGCCGAGGTCCAGCCCCCACGCGCGCGTCGGCCACGGCTGCTTCGACGGCACCACGAAGCCGCGCTCGACGTTTGCGTGGCCGTGCACGAGCACGAACGTCTCGAGGGACGGCAGGATGCGCTGGCGCCACTTGGCCTCCAACGGGTTCCATACGAACCCGAGCTGCTCGAGGCGCTCCATGTCGCGCCCCACGAGCTGGAAGAAGTCGCCGCGCGCGCGCACGTTGCGCACGATGAAGCCAAGCTTGCAGCCCCACGCCTTGCGCGGCCACGGCGCCGTGTGCGGCACCTCGAAGTACTTGTCCACGTTGCAGTGGCCGTGCACGTCGACGAACACCTTGAGCGACGGCACGATCTTCTCGTCCCACGTGCTCTCGAAGCTGCTGAACGAAAAGCCGAGCGCGTCGAGCGCCGGCAGGAAGCGCTCGAGCTGCGGGTAGTAGAGCTCGCCCGACCGGACATGATTCACCATGCGGCCGAGGTGGAATCCCCAGAGTCGCTCGAGCGGCCACCCCGGGTCGTCGTGCGGCACGACGAAGCGCTGCGGGACGTTCGCGTGGCCATGTAGCTCGTGGAAGCGGCGCAGCGCTGGCAGGAAAAGACTCTCCCATTTGTCGTCCACCACGTTCCACACGAAGCCGATCTCCTTGAGCGCCGCCAGCTGGTAGTCTGCGAGCTGCTCCGCCCGCGCGCGCAGCTGGTTCACGTGTGCGCCGAGCTTGTAGCCCCATGCGGCGCGCGGCCATGCAGCGCTCTCGGGGACGACGAATCTGCGCGGGACACGCAGGTGTCCCTCAGCTGCCTTAAACGACTGCAGCGCGCCCAACGCCACCTGCTCCCACTGAAAGCGCTGCCAGTCCATCGTGAGCGGGAATCCGATCGCCCGGAGCTGCGCCGCCTCTGCTGTCTGGGCGGCGCCGTCTTTCTCGCGCTGGAGTTCGCGCACGAGCCGCCGGAGCGCACGCCCGAGCTTGAGACCGCGCACGTGCTCCGGCCACTCGGGTCTGCTGCTGTTGTCGCCATTATTGCTGCTTGTGCCACTCGCAGCGGCAGGGGGCACTTGGAAGTTGTAGGGCACCACGAAGTGGTGGTGCTGCGCGTGAAAGCAGCGCAGTGCGTCGACCAGCTGCGCGCGCGACGGCGCTGCTGCCGCCACCGGCTTCTTCGAGGATCTCTTGCTGCTCGTTGCCGGCGGCGCGTCACTTGGAAGCGCGCGGGCGCTGGAGAAGGCGGCGCGGCGCCAGCGCACGAGTGCTGCCCGGGCTGCTGGCGCAGACAGCATTGATTTGCAACTTCTGGTAACAAACTGCGACTGAGTGCACCAATTTGTTCCAGTTGCGAGTTCCAATTCGCGAAAATGGCAACTGCGACCAAACAGGCGCGAGCAGCGGCGGCGAAGCGCGTGCGTGCGCTTGAGAGTGAGCTGCAGGCGCTGCACGCAGCTGCGGAAGCAGACGGCGACGGCGTCGGCGGTGCTGACGTCCAAGCTGGCGCGTCGGCGGCTGTTGACGGGGAACTGCTGGCGCGGCTGCCAGCGCCACACATGGATCCCTTGGCATGCCTCTGTAGGTTCGCGTATTTGTTACAAATCATTCATGCGCGATTGTGGCTCATGGTAACCCTCGAGCGCGCGTCCTCGCTATGATCGTGGCAAGGCTGGTGCAAGTTCAAGCGCATCGGGTGCGTGCTGCACAATTCAGTATCTAGATGCTGGAAAACAACCTCTGATGTCGCTGATGATGCAGGCAGAGCTATGTACGTGCTTGGGATTCATAACCTCGGTCGAGGGCAACTCGGCCTCCGACACTATCGCCACCGCTATATCTGATCGCTGCATGGCGTTGCATGCATTGGTCCACTTCACCCAGGTACTGCACGAGAGTCGATACATCCGCGACGGCCGCGTGGTCAAGTCGATGGTGATCGTCGGGCCGCACTGGATCGGCGTCGTCGTGACGCTCGCGCTGCTGCTCGTGGCGACGGGCGCGTTCCTCCACCAGCAGTGCGCGACGCTGCCGTGGTACTACTCGCTCGCCACGCTCGCCTTCTTCTCTATCACGCTCTACTATTTATTCGAGACCGCCTGCCGCGACCCGGGCATCGTGCTCCCGGACTGGCATCGAGATGGCAAAGACGACGAGGTGGACAATGTAGGAGACGACCTCGAGCAAGGAGCCAACGCTAGCAGTGCTCCCAGCGAGCTCCTTCAGGAAGACGACCAACTCTCACTGCGGTCGTCCGCGAGTACCGCCGCTATGACGACCTCCGCAGTCCCCAGCAACAGCCGAGTGCGCTTCTGCGACATCTGCGACGCGCAGCAGGCGCCGTTCACTGAGCACTGCGACGACTGCGACGTGTGCGTGGCCGGGTACGACCACCACTGTCCGTGGATGGGCAAGTGCATCGGCGAGCGCAACATGCGCGCGTTCAAGCTCTTCAACATCTCGTGGGTGCTCTATACTGTCTTCGTGCTGAGCGTCGCGATCCAGAACGTCGACTGGGGCGACGTGGCCGTGCAGCAACTCCAGCGCGCCGCGAACGGCTCCTGGGTTCCTGTTCCACGGGCGGGGTACCTGTAGACGTAGCGCGTGAGCTATTGCCAGAGCGAATGCATGCGTTGGGAACAAGTCAAAGTTGGTCAACCGAGTTGTTCGGATCCAAAGTATCCAGATCTCCACATTTCGTTCGCGTCGCGCTCGTTTTCTTCACTATCAGCTTCGCTCCCTGTATTTCATCACTATGTAACTGGCTCTTCTGCTCTTGGGCTTGGAACGACACACGACCATCACTCCCATTTCTGCTCGTCATGAGCGACAATGCCGACGCCGCCGTGCGCGCCGCATGCCGCATCGCCGACAACAGTCCCAGCTGCTACACGGCGTCCTGGTTCCTCATATGGGACCAGGTGCGCTACTGGCTGCTCGTGCAGGCGCCGGTCGTGGCCGCCGCCGTCGTCTACGAGTGGCTCGAGCTCTCGTCGCTGCAGCGCATCGAGCGCCTGCGCGCGCTCTTTGACGCGCCACTCACGCGCGCCGCGGTGCGTCCATCTACTGCAGTTTTGCTGGTGTAGCGGCACTACTGAGCTGTGCCTGGCGTGCTTCTCGACGAACAGAACGACCTCATGCAACTCGTCGCGTGCATCTACGTGTGCATCGCCTGGAGTGCGTCTTTTTCGCTGTCGCTGGCTCTCGAGTGGCGGAGGCCGTGGCGTTTAGACTCACAGAAGATGCTCTCGCTCACTATGTGCTGCATTCCAGTTGTGCGTGGCGGCTCGCTGGCCGTGAGCCTCTCGGCGTGGTCCGTCGAGTCCTTCCTGCTCATCGCGACTTCAGTGTGCTACGGTCTGCGCTGGATCGCTGCCAAGCACAAGTGCGTGCGATAGGCGAGCGAGTGGCACTTGCATGCATGTATGGATGCAGCCATCTAAGCTCTCTGTCTCTCTATCTCTACGACCGCAGAGTACTCTTCACGCTGCAGCTCCACTCACTCTTCGACCTGCTCTCGATCGTGTCGCACTTCGCGATCAACTTCCAGACGTACGCTGTGGGCGGCCAGCTACGGCGCTCGTGGCTCGACTTCGGCTTCCTACGTGCGTACATCGCATACGTCGTGATCGGCCAATTGGCTGCGCGCTACCGGAACAAGACGTTCTTTGCGCAGGTGCTGCTCGTGGCCTTCAAGGCGTGGTGTCTCGTGTTCATCGCGGCGTGCGTGCTCTTCTCGCTCGAGCGCCTCGGCGACATCCCGTACACCGGCAGCTTCCTACTGCACGTCTACAAATGTACTAGTGAGGATGGAAGCGGGGTCATGCTGTTCAAGAACCCGAGCGGCTCGGACGCGTACCCGAACTGCTCGGAGACCTGGAGCTTCTTCTCGTCCATCTACTTCATGGTCGTGACCGTGTCGACCGTCGGCTACGGGGACTTCAGCCCGAAGACCGTGCTCGGGCAGCTTATGGTGTGCGTGATCATCGCGTTCGGCATCTACACGTTCGCCAACGAGTCGGCCGCACTCGTGTCGCTCTACGGCGACCAGCGCGGCGGTCGCGCCAAGTACAATTGCTCGCGCAACACGGCGCACGTCGTGGTGACGGGCAGCCCGTCGGTCGCGCAGATGAAGGACTTCATCCGCGAGTTCTTCCACCCGGACCACGAGGTGCTGTTTAGAGGAAGAGGAGGTGACACTACCGACAATCTTGAGAACGATCTTGTCGACGATTTTGAGGGGGTAGAAGAAGACGAGGAAGAGAGAGACGAGAGAGACGCTACTGAGAAGCGGCAGGAACGGAGTGAGCTGGTCATGGAGGAAGGGCGCTCGGCCAGCCGAGAACGAGCGACTGCATCGGCACCCCGCTCGCGAGCTACTGAAGGCACTACACTTGCGTCCAAGTGGCTGCAGCGGCGCGGCGCGAACCGCGTGCGTGAGACCCACGTTGTGGTGCTCGTGCGCTTCGACAAGGACGACGAGGACTCGTCGTTCCAGCGAGAAGTGATGGACTTCGTGAACAGCAACCCGCGGTACCACAGGCGCGTCTTTCTACTTTACGGCTCGCCGCTGCGGCGGAAGGACCTGGAGAGCGCCAAGCTGAGCCAAGCGATGGCCGTGTTCTTCCTGCCTAACAAGTTCTCGAACGACGGCAACCAGGAAGACGCCGCGACAGTGCTCCGCGTGCTGTCCGTGTCGCAGCAGATTGAACCGCATACGCAGCTCTTCGCAATGCTGGTAAACTCGGCCAACCGGACGCTGCTGGAAGCGACCGGCATGAGCAGTGAGAACCTCGTGTGCGCTGACGAGCTGCGCCTGGGCCTAATGGGGCTTAGCTGCCGCTGCCCTGGACTCTCGACGCTCGTGTCCAACCTCATCACGAGTCGGAGTGGCGACATCCCGTTCGATGTAAGCGACGCGGACTCGACGACACCGACGCCTTGGATCGCCGAGTACATTGCTGGGGCGGCGAACGAGATCTACTCGTGCAGCTTGGCTCTGCACTTCATCGGGCTCACGTTCACAGAAGCCTCACAGCGCATCCACGCCGCGTCCGGCGGACTTGTGCTCTTGATCGCTGTCGAGGCGGACGGTGACATCTCGTTCAACCCCGGCCGATGGTTCCGCATCACGCACGCGTGTAGGGCGTACATGATCGCCGAGTCCATCAACTCACTCACGCCGTTCTCGCGACCCTCGAGCTTATCTAGCGCTCAGGCGTCCGTGGCGATGAACCTCTCGATGGTACGAGGAAGACAGAATCTGCTGAGTCGGGCTCGCCGCGCGCAGCACAACGTTGAGCGCCGCATTCCGTCCGATGTGCGCGAGTACATTCTCCGCTGCACCAACAGCAGCAACAGTGAGCTCGATGCTTCCAATTCTTCGAAAGCGCCGTCCGCCGCTCTACTCGCGCAAGGCGGACACATCGTCGTGTGCAGCAGCATTGCGAACGAAGGAGGCGGACAGCGGTCGGTGGCCCGTCTGGTCAACTTCCTTCGCCCGCTTCGTGCTCCGCACATCGAGCGCGTCGCTCCTGTCGTGCTCGTGGACCCGGAGAAGTTTGACGGAGTGTCCTGGCTGCAGCTGAGCCAGTTTGGCGAGGTATACCAGGTCCAGGGATCTCCGCAGCGCCACAGTGTGCTTGTAGCAGCGGGCGTGTACACTGCGTCCGCTATCGTGGTACTTGCGCAGGGCACTGAGACCGGCTACGACGACTCGAAGGCGATCTTCAACGCGATCCTCGTGAACTCGGCACTCCAGCACAGCCACACCTTCACGATCATCGAGCTCCGCGACGTGCACAACAACAAGTTCCTGGACCCTGTTGCGAGCTTTAGCTCTACGTCGCGTGACGACGGTCTCGCCTCCGAGTACGAGACGTCGGTCATGTCTCCGTACGGACGCGGTGACGGGCGGACGAGTCACGGATATCGATTCTCGGTCGCAAACAGCGCGGGGGCGGCATCGGCCGCGCTACTCGACAGCCGCACGGGTCGCAAGTCGTCGTCTGCGCGACACCTCACGTGGCTCCAGAAGCAAGTCATTCTCTGCCGCAAGGCGCTCGCGGGGGTTGGCATGTTCTTCCTAGGGAACCTCCTGTCCGCCGCGCACCGCGTGAACTCATTCAATGACTCGGGTGCAGCGTCGGGGCTCGCGGCGCTCCTGGACGATGACGACGACATGTTCTTCCAGGAGCGGTTCATGTGCGGGGCGCTGTTTCCGTCGTACGTGACTGACGATCTGCTCATCCAGAGCTTCTTCAACCCGTCGCTCAACGCGTTCATCCGCAAGATCCTGGACGGCAAGAGCTGCTTCATGCTATACGACATCCCCAAGCACTGGCGTCGCCAGTCACTGACCTACGGCGAACTGTTCGCCCACATGACGTCGGGGATCGCGCACGCGCTCCCAATCGGACTTTTGCGCGCTGGGAATGGCGCAAATGGCGCGCCGTGTCCGTACGTGTACACGTGTCCCTCATCCACTGCGACCGTGTACCCGGAGGACAAAGTGTTCGTGATTATCGACGTAAAAGCGCTGCATCGCGTAGCGAACAAACTCCAGCGGCGATTCCGCAATCGCCGCAAGCCCGAGAAAGACCCTGTGACGTTTGCAGACACTGTCGATACCGCCGTGCGCCGCACGTTCGAAAGAGCATCAACGAGCCACAAGATGTGAGACTGCGCGTGCCACTGGTAGCGTTGTACAGCGTGTCTCGAGAGACAGAAGAGATACAAGGCGAGTTTCGTGTGGAGAAAGTGGGTCGCTGTATGAACACATCGATAGACCGAACACCCAAGCTCGAGGATGGAACGATTACACGCATGATGGGTAGCATTGACCAAGACGTTTTACGCATATGCTTTTGCATCACTCACTTTTTGA
>JAASFZ010000730.1:0-12652 GCA_023334075.1 Globisporangium nunn | reverse complement strand
CTCGGGACTGCTTAGTAACTTCGCGTTGACGCTGAGCGACCTTCAGAACGACAGCTTCGCGCAAGATGTCGCACAAGTAGCGCTGACGGAGATCCGCGGAGTACTTCCGTACCTTGCTACGATCTACACCCTCACCGAGACTAGTGTGCAGCGACCGAGACGAATCAAGCTCCAGCCGAGTATCGGGAACTCGGTCCTGCGTCGGCTATTTCGTTGATGCACCGTCGTCTGCGAAGACCACTGATCCGGCGCTGAAGTGAACGACGAGCTCGCGCTGCACTGACCATTCGATACTGCAGTTCACTCCATCAAGCACGCTGCAAGACGCTGAGCGCTGCCATGCATTCTCCGTGTCTCGTTCACACCTGCTCAGTTTGCTTTTCGTTGCTGCGGCATCTCGTCCAGTTATTTGATCACTTCTGTTCTGTCTGGTGCGTCGATATCGAGTCGGCAGTCATGACTACGAAGTTTTGCTCGGACGAACCCGCCCAACCCTATGGACCAGATACTCTCTCTCTCTTCTTCGCTACCTCTCACAAACGTACAGAGCTGCAAATGCATGATGGTTACTGCTCACTACCTCGTCCTTGTGTATCGCTGGTCAGCTGATCGTGCACTGACACCAGTGCATCTGCGTGTGGTTACTCATCGCGGCGCGATCAGCAGGGAACTGCGCTTCGAACGGGTTCCGTCGCAGCTTGCCGTCGCCAGCGATCATTGCTCGGGAGATCTCGAACTTCTTCTTCATCTGCTCTGACAGCAAGCTCACTCTTCGGTACTCTCCCGCCTGCTCAGAACTCGACGAACTCGACTTCCGCTTCGACTTTGCGGCCGGTTGCGTCGCTGGCGATGCGATTGCTGCAGGAGATACTACCGAACTCGAGATGCCGGATGAGAGCGCGCTCGACCGCTGATGATGGCCGCCGAACTCGCTTCGATCGAGGAGACCCCAGTCCATCAGCGACAAGATCTCGCTGTCAGTGCGAGAGAGCTGGAGCCAGCTGGCCCAGTCGAGCGTTCCTCCTCCTGCGGTAAGCGTCTCGAACTTGTTGCGAAACTGGCTACGCAGCAGTGGACTCTGCGCCGTGTTACTCCAGAGAAACACGTCTCTCTCAGCTCCACGCAGTGGATGCGGTGACGCCCCTGCGAGAGCCTTGTTCGCGAAGAGGCAGCACAGCAGGTCTGGAGAGCAGGCAGTCAGACAGTGCATCATATGATGACAATGACGGTACTAGGAAGTGCTACCTACCTGCGAGCTGGTCAATCCCGTCGCGGTCGAGAAGCTTCCGCTCGTGCACATCCGGGACCGCGAACAGAAGCGCTGCCTTGTCCTCGTGCTTGCCTCTTGCCAGCACATACAGCATCTAAAGCAGTGCGAACTGGTGAGAAGAGCAGACGACTTCCCACTCGAAACAGCTCACACAACAAGCGCACCTGCGTGAGACTCGCGAAGGACGCGTTCCCGTGTCCGTCAGGCTTCATCATCTGGAACAACCGCGCGCTGATGTCCACAGGCCACTGCGCTCAGTCACGCAGCGAGCGAGCACGAATCATCAGCCAACATCCGGGTCCGATCTCACGACTCGCAGTGCCTACTCGCCAAGCTCACACGCACCGCCGAGAACTCCCTCGCGATCAGGCTCTCAAAGAACTCCTGCCGCACGCCGCGGAGCTTCACGCGCTCGTATGCCTTCGTGTGAAAGCGGACGAACGTGAACTCCTCGTGCAGTCGCGCCAACTCGCCCACACTGAACGTCGTGGTTCGCGCCAGCTCGGCAAACTCGTGCCGCTGCAGCTGCGGGTCCAGCCGCAGTGTACTCCGCATGTCCTCGATCGCCTCGTCGGTCAACCCGTACATCGCCTGTCCGTGGTTGAGTATCGCGTGCGGGTCGAGGGCCGCGTCGGCGTCTTGGGTACTCTTCAGGATGATCTGATACAAGCGGCTCGCGTCCCAATCTCCTTCCTCTCCTTCTTCCTATTGGCGAGAGAAGAGCTGCTCAGTTTGTGATACTTCTGACACGATCAGTATAGTCAATCGCCTCACATTGCGAGCCGTGAGGCTGTCGACCGCGCGCTGGAAGAAGTGCAGTCCCAGCAGTAGATGCAGGATCGCACCCCCGTCCTCCTCTGCGAGCATCACGTCCCAGATCTTGCAGACCAGGTCGACCGGAAGGTGACCCACCCAGACCGACACGAACCACTTGCACGCGAGCAGCGACGTCACAAGCGTCAGGTCCACCTACACACGCAAGAAGCGGACGCGATCAGAACCTAACTCTGTCACTTTTTCTCGCATGCTACACTGTTCGGCTCAGGCCAACCACTTTCCTGCGCGAGAGCTGGCGCGTGCGGTACGAGCTTCCGCGCTACGAGTTCCTTGAAAAGCCTGTTGTCCTGCATCCAGAGACAAGCAGTTCGCCCTCAGGTGCGTGCCACAGGACGGATCGACTGCCAGTGGTAAGAGCAGGAGCAGTAGCGCACCACTTGGAAGCCGTGCAGCTTGGGCGTGCGCGCGAAAAAGTCTTCCGGGAAGACTCTGCACTCGCGCCGAAAGCGCATAGCGTACGGAATGAATTCCCGTCCCACATATCCAACTCATCACATCGCCTAGCGCACCGCTCGATGAGGCTCGCGTAGACCCAGAAGACTTCCTCCTCGTCACGGCGCGCGTTGATGTTGCCGATGAGAAAGCACACGACGTCCACGTGGCCCTGCACGTAGCCCACGCGCGGGTTCCTCTGCCTCCTCCAGCAGCCCTCCTGAGCGACCATCACTCGTCGTCTTCTCCTCCTCTTCGTGACTTGCACGCACCAGACTGTACGCGAGCAGAATGTTGCGCAGCATCGCCACGTACGGCGCCACGCGCGCGTCCTCTTGTTCTTCCTCGGAGTCTGAGTCGCCCGGACCAACACTCTCGCGCAGTATGAACTCGCACACGGACGCGCGTGCGCGAGCCAAGTCCAGCTCGATCTGCCGCCGGTCGTCGGCCAGTGTTAAGGGTGGCGTCAACCAGTTGTCGCTGCGCGCGCGCGCCGCGTACTCTTCGAAGGACGCGGCGCTGGCAGCGCGCAGCGCTGGGGCTCCCGAGTCGGCGTACCAGTCGCGCATGATGTGCGCTCTTGTGGGCAGATCCTGCTCTGCTCGGCTCTGCTCTGGCTGGTGTTGAAGCTAAATCATATCCTGCACAGTGTGAAAATTCGGACACCTGTTGAAAACTCGGACAGTTCGGACATCCCGAACGAACGACAATTAGTCGGGACGAGTCCCGAACAAATCATCCCACCATTAGGGACATCTCTTGTCGCGAAAGAGCGCAAGAACGAAAGAGGAGAAGACTGAAATTAACACGGGTTTGAAGAGAGCTCAATCTTGCCTCCTAAGAAAATCATGTGCAGACAAATCCTGGCCATACCATGGACAACCGGCTAAAAATGTTTTGTCCGAAATGTGGAACGGTAGTACTTTTTGGATCGCATTCTTCTTGTTGCCTGAGCTTGAGGAGGAAGCGCGAGCGAGGAGCGAAGCAAGCATGTCGGTCCAGGTGGCGCCCACGCGAATGTACGGCCTTCACTCTCGCGAGCTGGCTGCGCGCGCGGGCAGTAGCCGCCCACTTACACCTGCTTGTGACGGCGCGCAGGGCGCTGACGACTTCCAAGGCGAAGCTCGTGGCCGCCAAGAAAGGTGCGCTTGGGAGCTGCTGAGATGAAGGGATCGAAGTGCTTGACTTGATCTCACGATGCGACTCACTTTCTCTTGCAGGCTTTGAGCTGCTCAAGAAGAAGGCGGACGCGCTCAAGATCCGCTTCCAGGCGATGCTGCGCGAGATCCACAAGGTGTGTGAGTTGGTTGATACTTAAGTATCATTCGGCGATACTCACGCCACCCGCCGCCGCTCGCGCAGACCAAGATGGCGATGGCGGGCGAGGCGTCGGAGGCGTTCTTCTCGCTCTCGCAGGCGCAGTACGCGGCCGGTGACTTCCGCACCAAGGTGATCGAGTCGGTCACGACCGCCGAGATCCGCACGCTCAACCGCATCGACAACGTCGCGGGCGTCAAGCTGCCCGTATTCACCGAGGTCGAGGTGAGTCGCGAGAAGGCGGACAACATCGGACTTGCGGGCGGTGGCGGCAAGATCCAGAACTGCCGTGAGAAGTTCCGCGTGCTGCTGCGCGCGCTCATCAAGCTGGCGTCGCTCCAGGTGCGGTTTGGTGCTGGTTTGCTTTTGTTGTGACATGCTGCAACCGACTGGATGAACTGCGACTGACCAAGTGGCTGCAGACATCGTTCATGACGCTCGACGAGGCGCTGAAAGTGACGAACCGACGCGTCAACGCGCTGGACAACGTTACGATCCCGCGCATCGAGGCGACGATCGCGTACATCGTCCGCGAGCTGGATGAGCTGGAGCGCGAGGACTTCGTGCGGTGCGTTGAGCCAGCGCGTGGCAGCGGCGTGGCGATACAAGCTGGTGCCTTCTTCTGATTCTCTTTCTCCCTCGTGACAGAATCAAGAAGGTGCAGGCGAACAAGATCGAGGAGGCGAAGGAGGAGCTCGCGAAGAAGAAGGCGGCAGCAGGTCGGTGCTTGCGCGTGTGATGGTTCTTACTGCAACGTTGTCGCTCTCGCAAGTGGCGGCGATCAGCTCACTGACGCAATGGTGTGCGTGTTGTCGGCTGACAACCCAGAGACGGCGAAAGCGGCGGAGGCCGCGCTGCTGTCGCCGACGTCCGCCGCCGCCGCCGCCGCGAGCAGCTCGGTGTTCGACGACCCGTTCGCGGATGTCGTGGCGTCGGACCGCGACATCCTTGCGCAGTTCGAGCCCACGAACGACGCGGACGTGCTGTTCTGAGCATGTGGAGCGAGCGCTGAGGGTCCGACGACCCGAAACCCCTCGTGCTCGTACGTCTCTTGTAGCAGCTCGAATGCACTTTTCCGCGCTGGTCTCCGCTCGCGGTGCACCCAGCGCAGGCGAGTCAGGCGCTCTTGTTGTTGTCTGGAGCTTCTCGCGCTTGGTGCATTTCAGCCCTCTTGGTGTGCAATAAGACCATGCTTTTCTTTTTTCACTCGCGACCATCCACCACCAAGACCAAACCAAAGCCCATGGAGCCGATCGCCAAGCGCCTCAAGCAGTCGGCGGAGAGCGCGCTCGCGAAGCCGCCGCAGCCGCCGGCAGACGACATCGCGGAGCGCATCCGGCGCCTCGAGGCGGAGCTCAACAGCAGCGGCAGTGAGAGCGAGAGTGAGAGCGAGAGCGAGAGTGAGGCCGAGGACAAGGACGACAAGCAGCAGCAGGTGCTGAGCCTCTCCAAGTACGCGGACGAGCGCATCGAGGCGCTGCCGGAGACGCAGCTGCCGCCGCGGCACGCGTCCGCCGCGCTCCCCCCGGCGAGCAAGAAGCGCAAGCTGCCGGCCGCGCAGCAGGCGCTGCTCGACCTCGTGCACGTGCCCAAGCGCGTGCCGTTCGCGTGCAAGCGCTGCGGCTTCGTGGGCACCGACCTCGCGGCGCTCGAGACGCACCGGCAGTCGCCCGAGCATCTCGCGGCACAGCAGCGCGAGGTGCGCTGCGTGCTCTGCGACAAGAGCTTCACGAGCCAGGCGCAGCTGGACGAGCACCGCGCGGGTAAGTGGCACCAGCAGCGTGCGCAGCAGCGCAAGGAGCGCCACGTCGTGCGCGTGTGCTACGACTTCCTGCGCGGCGCGTGCGCGCGCGGCGACCGCTGTGGCTTCGAGCATGCTCAGACGCGCGCCGTCCAGTCGGGCAAGGCACTCGCGCGCAGCAAGCGGCGCGCGTGCGCGCAGTTCGCGAGCGGCGGCGCGTGCAAGTTCGGCGACCGGTGCCTCTTCTCGCACGACGCTGCGTCCTGAGGCGCGAGGCAAGAGACAGGAGAGAGGAAGTGAAGTACGCAATAGAGCTGATTGCCGACAGGTTATGCGGTGGTGGTGGCCGAGCGCACGTCGCTGAGCACGGCGAGTCGCTCCTGCACGAACTGGAGCACGCGCGCGGCTGTGAACTCGCCGTCGAGCGCGCGGGCGACGCCCACGACTGTCTCGGCGAGCTGCCCCCCGTGGTACACGAGCAGCACAGGCAGGTCGCTCCGGGCGATCGACGCGTCCGCGTCCTCGGCGACCATCGCGACGAACTGCCGCATATGGCGACGGCGGACAGTAGAATGGTAGAATGGTAGAATGGACACGCATGGCAGCGTCAGTACGCCCAGGTGGTCAGCTGGTCTGCGAGCCACACTTGCTTACCTGCACGTGAGGGAGCTGCTGCGCAATCGCCGCCAGGTGCGTGTTGAGCAGCGTGCACGCGTAGTTGTCCGGGTGGAAGAGGTGCACGAGCAGCACGCGCTGCGCGCCGCCGCGCTCGTCGTCCACGGCCGCCACGAACTCGGCGGGCGACACGACGGCCAGCGAGCCGAACACTGGCCGGCGCGCCGCCAGCTCCTGCATCCGCCGCTGCTGGTACTCGCGCAGGAACGCGGCGTCCACGAGGCCGTCGTCGCACTCGCAGTCCGACTCGCACTCGCAGTCATTGTCGCCATCAGCGTCGTCGCCATGGCTGTGGATCTGTTGGCGGGCGCCCGGCGGCGCCGTCGCGCCCTTGGCGATCCTTTCGAGCGCCGCTTCGCGCTCGAGCTGCTGGCGCACGCGCTCGTCGCGGACGCTGCGCTTGTGCGCCTTGAAGTCGTTCAGCACGCCCTTGGGGCCGGTGAACTGCGCGCGGAAGTCACGCGGCTTGCGGCCGGCGCGCGTGCCGCCGCTGCCCGGCTGCCCCCACGTGCCGCTGTCCACCGGCCGCTGGCGCCACGGCCCCGACGGGTCGTGCACCGAGTGGACGGCGACCGCCGCGTCGTCGTCTTCGTCCGACGAGGCCTCCGAGTCCGAGCGCACGCGGCCGCCGAGCTCGTCGGCGTCGCGGTCGCGCAGGACGCTGTGCTGCGTGAAGAAGCGCTCCATTGGGGCGAGACGCGCGAGAAGTCAAATGGCGAGGGGCGCCGGGAGGCAGCAGCAATCGGTGGAAGCTTTGGGAGAGAACGAACGACACGTGCACGCAACGGGATCCTTTGTATTGAAGGTCGCTGGAGCATCCACTCACCACGCGGCGCTCGGTCGCTCGGTCGCTCGGTCTCCTCTATCCCCACCCCCACCCGCCGCGACGCGCCCGCCCGCCGTCCTCACTCTCGCGCTCAACATGCAGTAGCGGCGCCGGCGGCAGCGGCACCCGACGCTCCCTAGCTCACGCGACTCACAACCTGCCGCCGCCGACCGCCTTCGCGCCGGCTTAGCCCTTGCCCGACTGCTTCATGAGCCACTGGATGACCTGGTCGATGTTGACGAGGCGCAGCGCCGAGATCGGGATCACGAGCCACGGATTGTCCACGATGTAGTCCAGGTTGAGCTCGCGGATGAGCTCCGGCTCAGAGATGTGCGGCTCCAGGTCGATCTTGTTCGCGAGCACGAGCAGCGGCGTCGTCGCGAGCTCGCTGCGCATGCACACCAACCGCACACAGGTCAGATCCATTCACCTTGCATAGCCGGACAACATGCGCATACCGGTCTTCAAGAAGCCGGTGGAGCTCTTTCCGCGCCAGCGAGATTTGGTCGAACTACGTTCGCGTACAGCAGCGCAGCGCGCGTTACCAGGACGTGAGAGAGCTGGCGACGCTGCAAACGGCGACATCCCACGCCGCACACGCACCGCGTTCGCGTCGACCACATAGATAATGACGTCACAGCCGCGCGTGTAGCGCCCCCACTCGCTACGGTACTGCGCCTGGCCGCCGATGTCCCAGCACTTCATCTGCACGCCGCCCTTCTTCACGAGCTTGACGTTCAGCCCGATGGTCGGGCACGTCTCCACGGGGTGGCCCATGGCCATCACATTCAGCAGCGTCGTCTTGCCACTGGCGTCGCGCGTGGGTGCGTGAGTGAGGACGCCGCCCGCCTTCCCCATCTGCCACCCTACCGCCACAACGCGCACCTGTTTTCAAGACCGACAAGCACGACCTCGAGCTTCTTCGTGTAGAACGCCTGTAGCATCTTCTGCAGGATGCCGCCCATGGTGTCTCGCTGGCTGGTTGCTGACGCTGCGTCCCCGCACATGCAATGCAGAAGCAGAGATTCGGTTCGACTCAGTGTCCCACGCGTCGCAATGCTCCTTCCGCGCGCGCATTCGCTCCCCCCACAGGCACGCTGAGCGAGCGGCCGCCACGCGTCGCCGCTTCCTCCCCCATGCGCGCGAGCGAGCGAGCGGGGGGAAGCGAAGGCGCCGCGCACGCGCGTGGGAGGGAGGGGCGTCGGAAGTATACGGCCGCCTCGCCCTTCGCGCGCGTCCGCCGCGCTCGCACTCGCACGCGCCACGCACCTGGTGTCTGCTCGCTCGTAGGCGCCGCCGCTGGTCGCTTTCGCGGTCTTCTTCTCCAAAGTGAGCCAAACCCGAAAGAAGGGAAATCCCAGCCATCTGCGAAACCGGCACAGTGTGCCGGCTCCTGATTTCTTTCGCAGGGATGTACCATCCCGCGTTTCCGCTTTGGCGAAACGCGGGACGCTTCGGTATCGTTCGGGACGCCGTCCCGAAACAAACCTCGCACCAGTCAAAGTTCTGAAACCCACCCAACACCAGGAGCCAGCAGCGCATCACCGCCACCACACCTCAAAGAGCTCCGAAGCTGCCATGCTGCCTGTCGGAGTCGCCATGCGCCGCGCGGCCGCGCGCTCGCTGCTGCTGGCGCCCACTCGCTCCTCCACACTGGCTCTCTGCGCCCGCGCCATGCAGCTTCCGCAACAGCAGCGCGGCTTCCGCGTGGCGCTGGCGCTGCAGCAGGCGCCGACCGCCACCACCACGAGCTTCTCGACGCTGAGCGCAGCTGCGCTCCCGCACGACGACAATGACGTGGAGGACGACGACGAGGACATTCTGGGTCTCGAGGAGGTGGACGCGCCGCGCCGTGCGGGCTTCGTGGACCAGCAGCCGCTCGCGGACTTTGCGCTCTCGGCTGCGACGCTTCAAAATCTCGAGCGCGCTGGCATCTCGCACCTCTTCCCGGTGCAGGCACAGTCGTTTGCCGTGATGATGGGTGGCGCCGACATCGTCGGGCGCTCCAAGACCGGCTCGGGCAAGACGCTCGCGTTCGCGCTGCCGATCGTCGAGAAGCTGCTCGCGCGC
Source organism: Globisporangium nunn (assembly GCA_023334075.1). Taxonomy (NCBI): domain Eukaryota; phylum Oomycota; class Peronosporomycetes; order Pythiales; family Pythiaceae; genus Globisporangium; species Globisporangium nunn. The sequence goes on along the minus strand of JAASFZ010000730.1, from coordinate 3,484 downwards.
AAGAGCGGCAGCAGCTCGCGCCACCCGCGCGCGCTCATCCTGCTGCCCACGCGCGAGCTCGCGCAACAGGTGACGGAGGAGGTGAAGCGTATCTCGCCGCAGCTGCGCACAGCCGACATCGTCGGTGGTGTGTCGTACACGCTGCAGGAGAATCAGCTGCGCCGCGGCGTGGACATCCTCGTGGGCACCCCCGGCCGCATCATGGACCTGGTGAACAAGGGCACGCTCAACCTCGAGGAGGTCGAGGTCTCGGTTCTCGACGAGGCTGATATGATGCTCAAGTTCGGCTTCCAGGAGGCCGTCGAAACGATCCTCGGCTGGATCCCGAGCGACGGTCAGTGCGTCATGTGGTCGGCCACGTTCCCCAAGTGGGTCAACGCCATGGCGCGCAAGTTCCTCAAGTCGCCCGTGTCCATCGACCTTGTGGGCAACGACGAGACGCACGTGCCGGCGACCGTGGCGCACAAGGCGATTCACGCGCCGCTGCGCACGCGCATTGACCTGCTCGAGAACGTGCTGCGACACCACGCGAACGGCGGCCAGGCGCTCGTGTTCACCGAGACGAAGCAGGAGGCGGACGAGATCGCGAGTGTGCTCGGCGGCCAGAACGCGCGCGCGCTGCACGGCGACCTGTCGCAGGGCATGCGCTCGGCGACGATGGAGGGCTTCCGCAACGGCACGGTGAAGACGCTGATCTGCACGGACATCGCGGCACGCGGCCTCGACATCGCGAACGTGGAGCTCGTGGTCCAGTACCGCCTGCCGAGCGACAAGGAGAGCTTCGTGCACCGCGCGGGACGCACGGGACGTGCCGGCCGCTCCGGCACGAACGTCGTGTTCTTCGACCGCTTTGACGCGCATGACGTGCTGGACTTCGAGAAGCGCTTCAAGTTCACGTTCAGCCACGCGTCGCCGCCGCACGTCGAGCACGTGCTGGAGAGCGCGGTGGCGGACGCATCGACCAAGCTGGCGCAGATCCCCGCGCACTCGGCGAAGCTCTTTGATGACGCGGCGGAGAAGCTGCTGGCGTCGGAGGGTGTGTCGGCGCTCAGTTCGGCGCTTGCGCTCATCTGCGGCTTCGACACGAAGCGTCTAAATGCCGTGTCGATGATCACGGGTAAGAGCAAGATGCAGACCGTGCAGGTGGAGGGCGTGAAGAACGCACGCGAGGTCGTGCGCGTGCTCTCAACGTCGACGGTCGAGTTCAACCCGCGCGATGTGCACGCGGTGGACGGCAAGTTCGTCTTCGACGTGCCGCACAACGAGGTGGACGAGCTGGTGGCGCTGTTCGCGGCGGACGGCCTGTCTCTCACGAGGGCCGCGGAGCTGCCGCGCGTGCTGCTGGACCCGAGCGTGAACCACCGCGGTGGCAACAACAAGGGCTTCGGCGGCCGCAACTTTGGCGGTCGTGGCGGTGGCCGCTTTGGGGGAAACAACAACGGTGGCGGCAACCGCTGGAAGCAGGGCGGCGACGACCGCCGATCAAGCAACAGCAGCAGACGCTTCGGCGGCGGCTTCGACGACCGTCGCGAGCGCCGTAGCTTCGACTCGGGCTTCTCTCGTGGTCGTGGTGACAGCGATCGCTCGTCGTCGCCGCGCAAGACCGGCGGCAACTTTGGTCGCGTGGACAAGTGGAAGAAGGAGTGGTAGGCGCTGCCTCCGCTTCAGCTCCAGCTTCGGCACCTTCTTAGCGGAAGAAGCGTGCCCTAACGCGTCTGAAGTGAGTCAAGTGACGAACGACAGACACTTGAGGACGCGACTAGCTGCTGACCGAGGACATTGAGTGGCTGAGACGAGACTCTCGTGCGCTGCTTGCTGCATATCCGATCAACCAACCGCCGGCCGATCGCCCAACCAACTCAACCACCCGACTGCCTGGCGAGTGACAAGCGCGACGCCTGCCAACCTACCGACCTGCCTGCCGGCCTCGCTCGCTCTCCGCCCGCACAACGACGACAGATTTGATAGACTGTATAGACGCCTCCTAACCATAATACCATGCACTGGATGAACACACTGTGAGCACCTTGCGTTGCTTTCGCTCGCCATTCGACACGCTTGCGCCATGAACAACAGATTGGCGGCACATTGACAGACAGCTTGACAAGCTTCAAATTCTTCTTCATCATAACTTAGACCCCACGCTCACTCTCTAGGGTGAGGAGAGGCCACGACACACGGCTTCTTAAATACGGGACGACACGACATGCTGCCCAGCGCGGGCACTTGGTGACGCGTTCCCTCCTCGAGTAAGTGACAGGCTGGATGGCTCGCTTGCGACGCGGGCCGACTGACCGATCGGCGACTCAGCACTCTGAGAGACCGCGGCGGCGGTGTGCCGCCCGCACCTCGTCCGACACCGTGAGCGACGACGACGAGAACCGGAAGTCCGGCATCGATGCCGCGCGGAAGTCGATGCGCTCCTGGCGCGTCTTGAGCGGTGCCAGCAGCTCCTTGGACGCGCTCGACGCCATGTCATCCGCGTCCGAGAGCGCGCGCAGTCCGAGGAAGAGTCCCACCGACTTGTCCACGTCGTCACCATGTGTGGCGCACTGGCCCGCGGTCGCGAACGCGAGCGGCACGAGGTCGCGCAGAAAGTGTGAGAGCACAAGCACACGCTGCGCCGCGTACTTGTGTTGGTCCAGCACCACGAGCTTGCGTGTCGGCAGCTTCGCCTCGCGCAACTTCTCGTAGAGCGGACGGCACGCCGCGCAGTCGCGGCCTTCGTGCAGCAGCGCCTCGCGTAGCTGCTTGAACTCGCGGAAGCGGCGCTCGGCGCGGAACACGTCGCCGGTCACCGGATGGCACGCCTCGATCTCGTACACGAAGCGCTCCTTCTTGAGCGAAGTCACCGACTCCTTCTCCTCCTTGTGCACGCGCAACACCTGCACCGCAAGCGGCGTGGGTGCAGGCATGTGGGCGACGACGGCGGTTGTGGTGGCGGCGGCTGTGGACTTGGCTGACGTCACGGGGATCGTCGGGGTGTGGTAGGCAGGGGGCGCTGCGAATGCCGACACGGAGCGGCCCTGGCGCATGCTCGTAGTCGCCTCTATCTCGCTCTTCGAACTCGCACACACGCAAGGACGTGTGCACGACGAGGGCAAATGGGAAATGAGGTCATGCGAGGGGACCTGGTGCTGGTGGGCAAGATGGCGCTTCCATTTGGCGAACTGTGGATGTTGGTTTTGACTGGGCGTTTGTATGGTGCGAGCGACAGTCGCGCGCCCCGGTTCTGCGCCGCACGTACGTGGAGCGCATCCAAGCATGGGGATGGAGGAGAATGCGTGACAACATCGGAAGAGTGAGCTGTCGAGGCCCTTCTTATCGGGTAGGGAGCCGTTAACATACATGTAGAGGTTCAAAAGCAGGGCGTTATCAGCACAAATGCACTCGATAAAGAGGATCAGCAGCTGCATAGAGGTAAAGCCGAAAGAATCATGTGTGAGCTCGGAACTTGCATCCCATACTGAAAGCAAGACTGGGG